>CAUDMG010004073.1:760000-805000 GCA_958450375.1 Homarus gammarus | reverse complement strand
AAAAGCAAATGAGAGAGCGAAGCAAGAGGTAAAATAGTTCAGGACGAGGCACAGAATAATAACTATTGCTCAGCGGTCCCCACACACACACACACTTAAATATGACTCACCATACACCTATTACACACCCCCCCCCCCTCTTAAATATCCCTCAGCAACTCTTCAATACACACTCCCTAAATAATACAACTTCATTAAACAAGGATGGAGGAGACTCAGCCCTGAATCCGCTCTGTGCATTAATGCCGCCAGCACACCAGCCAAGCCTGATTAAAATCATATAACGAGGATTTTTTTTTTCCTCCATAAATAATTAGTAAAGGCATGACGGACCATGTTAATTCTCTCTCTCTCTCTCTCATTCCATCGTCGGGGTGGACTGTTAACATTAAAACTCTTATTGTCTTTTGATATCTAGAGTCAATCTGTGGCCGTAATAACACACCGCATATGATCGAATTGCCAATCTCCTCTAATCAGAATATACATGAACTCCCTTAATAGCGAATCCATCAGTATTTATAATTTTCGGCGGAATCACACAGGAATGGCTGTCGAGGTTAATGAAAATGGGTAAAAATAAAATTCATCGGGATATTGTGTCAATATTCTCTCTCAGCCAATTAAAATGCAGGAAACATGTTGAATAATGTGGACAATCAAATCATCTTCGAAATTTAAGGTTTGATGATGAATTAAAACCCAAAACATAAATGGAACAAATGCTATATACTCGTATATTGTAACCCGCTCGTAACCTTCACATAAAAACAAAGAAGACTTTACTGCACAATCAATGTTAGTCAACCTGAGTACAGCAGCCCGGACAACACACACACATGTACCCCCACCCGGCCTTAGGGCTCTCACCCGTGTTTTCATGTCAGCATAACCCAACCTCGTTTGATCCGCACACTGGTATGGACGGAGGAAAAGAGGATCGGAGAACACACACACACTCTGACAGTACCAAAGAGTAACACTAGTAATGGTGCCCAGCTGTCGACTCCCAAGCCTATTATCAGCATTTTTCCCGATACGACCCCAGCGATTTTATGCACCCCACCCCTGGAAACACAAACACTGTCCTGGTATTTTGTTTCGCTTTTATTGGGCATACAGAGGGAGGGTGTAGAGGTGGAGTGCCCGGCTCACTTTGATCTTTAACACATATAATAGAGGACCACGGCTTTGTGTTTGTGTGTGTGTGTGTGTGTGTGTGTCCGCCCGTCCGCTCACTCCCCTTCCCGCCACCCACCCACACACACACAAATTCCCTGACTGGCTAAGCAACTGCCCTTCAAACACGTAATAGCCCCTCCCTCACTGACACTAACACGTCATAGCCTCTCCCTCACTGATTCTAACACGTCATAGCCCCTCCCTCACTGATTCTAACACGTCATAGCCCCTCCCTCACTGACACTAACACGTCATAGCCTCTCCCTCACTGATTCTAACACGTCATAGCCTCTCCCTCACTGAGTCTAACACGTCATAGCCCATCCCTCACTGATTCTAACACGTCACAGCTCATCCCCACACCACCTCATCAGCTTCAGTCATACCCTGATTCCTGAGTCTACCACGCCATAGACGAGACAGGCACGTTCCGGGTACACACACCGAGTCCCTATTTTGTCATCATACATAAATTCATGCACACGTCACCCCCCCCCCCCCCCCACACACACACACCTTGATCTGTTTTACCACGCCATCCCTCCCTCTTTCCCTCCACACCAAGTTCATCCACCCTCCCTCCCTCCCTCCCACCTTCCCTCCATAATCAACATCCTCCTCTCCACCGCAACCACAACACACCAATTTCCCTTCCACCACAATTATCACTACACATCTTGCTCCACCACAACCATGTCATTACCACCACTCCTCCTCCATGCCTCTTCACCTCCTACCACCACCCTCTTCATAAAAAGATCTGTCCATCAAAGATTACACATCCCCCCTCAACCCTGCCTACACCGTGAACCCAATGAGATTGCCACAGCACATGCAGATTTGATTCCAGTTACCCCCCCCCCCCCCCTTCCCTCCTCTCTGGCGGATATGCGACAGATTACCACCATTTCTTTCACACAGGCGACGTCACTCACCTACCCTACATAACATGCATATTCTGACACGGGGAGGGGGGACTGGGAGAGGCACTGAACGTATTCACGAGGCCAGGTCAGAGCAGGGGGAGGGAGGGGAGGAGACTTTAATTAAAGGTCGTGCGTGGCCACAACAACGGTAAATATATCGTGGATCTTCTGCCCACCACCACACAATATTCTCCCAAGTCAAATTCCTTTACAGTCAGACATCAACTACAGTATATACGCCACGGCTTCAAACCCTCCCTTTAGTTTTTGCCAAGACCATTTTAACAGTAAAGACCTCGGGGACCCACTCCAAAAAAAAAAATCGATTGTCATGTTAAAATCAGACAGGATTATCATAGAACTGTTCATTTAAAAATTCTTATTAATGAAAAAAAAAAAAAAACAGCACAGCACAGTCAGTAAACGCGTCTTGGCTCTATCTATAAACTGCGGATTTTTCCTTAGTACAGTACAGTGAGGTAGCAAATTATGGGACTGATTTATTAGGATATTTTATAGTCTTAAATAATACTGTATTACATGTTCATCCCTTCACTAAATTATGGCCCCTGATGATATATGTTTCCTGACGACACACACACACTAGGCTTAAGAGTGCGTGCGTGCGTGCGTGTGTGCGTGCGTGTGCGTGCGTGTTCTCCTGACAATAATATGAAGGTTGCATATGAGCCTCAGTCGTAACACTAATCCAACTCTAACTAACCTAACCTAACTTGATTTTATCTAACTTAACCCAACCTAACTTAAGCCTACCCTAACTAATAGAAATGGGAACATATTAGGAGTGGCCCCTGTCATAATGATTAGGTTGGTTAGACACACACACACACACACACACACACACACACACACACGAGTCAGGAGATAGAGTGACCTTGAGTCCTTGGGTCACACAGTCTGCATTATGGGGAGGGTGGGGGAGTGAGGGTATCAGAGGGGTGATTCGAGGAGGAGGAGAAATAGGAAGAACAGCTGCACCACGCAGAAGAAAGGATGAAGTTGAGAATGAGAATAAGGAAAACAGAAGAAGCCGAAGGAAAAACATCAGCACGACGTAGATGAGGAGGGGGAGGAAGAGAAGGAAGAAGAGAAGAAAGAGGAGGAGAAGGAGGAATAGAAGGAGGAAGAGAAGAAAGGGAGAGGAGTAGGAAGAGGAGATAGCAGCAGCAAGTCCGTATTAACTAACACGCCACAATAGTAACATAAATCCCACCGTAATTACATACCAACTCAATCTCTCTAATCAACGACTAATTGCCAGTCACTCGCCTCTCTCTCTCTCTCTCTCTCTCACTCACCACCAAATTACTTCTTACACTCGCCAATTACCCCGACATCCCACCGCCATCACCACCTGTACACACTACCTCGTCAATTACTTCCCCCCCAAGTCACTGCATTAAGCCAAAATTGTCTCATCTTTTCACCGTTAAAAAATCACAGCTTGGTGGGTTCTAATTACCGCCATCTATACTCTAATCTCTTGTAATTACTGTGTCACTCCAATCACCTTGTTCGTATTCGTCAAATCGTAGTTTAAACCCTTTCATCGCTCTAGTCTACGGCACGATAGTAGTGTGGTACTGTTGAGTAACCCCCAAGACACGATTGTGGGTGGTTATTCGAGGGTAATTTTTTAATCCATATATACATGGTTAGGTTAGGTTGGGTTAGGTTAGGTTAAACTAATGTGCATGGATAGGTAAGGTAAACCACACAGGCTACAGCAGTAACTAAGGTAAACCCCACAGGCTACAGCAGTAACTAAGGTAAACCCCACAGGCTACAGCATTAACTAAGGTAAACCAGACAGACTACAGCAGTAACTAAGGTAAACCCCACAGGCTACAGCAGTAACTAAGGTAAACCCCACAGGCTACAGCAGTAACTAAGGTAAACCCCACAGGCTACAGCAGTAACTAAGGTAAACCCCACAGGCTACAGCAGTAACTAAGGTAAACCCCACAGGCTACAGCAGTAACTAAGGTAAACCACACAGGCTACAGCAGTAACTAAGGTAAACCACACAGGCTACAGCAGTAACTAAGGTAAACCCCAAAGGCTACATCAGTAACTAAGGTAAACCCCACAGGCTACAGCAGTAACTAAGGTAAACCCCACAGGCTACAGCAGTAACTAAGGTAAACCCCACAGGCTACAGCAGTAACTAAGGTAAACCCCACAGGCTACAGCAGTAACTAAGGTAAACCCCACAGGCTACAGCAGTAACTAAGGTAAACCCCACAGGCTACAGCAGTAACTAAGGTAAACCCCACAGGCTACAGCAGTAACTAAGGTAAACCCCACAGGCTACAGCAGTAACTAAGGTAAACCCCACAGGCTACAGCAGTAACTAAGGTAAACCCCACAGGCTACAGCAGTAACTAAGGTAAACCCCACAGGCTACAGCAGTAACTAAGGTAAACCCCACAGGCTACAGCAGTAACTAAGGTAAACCCCACAGGCTACAGCAGTAACTAAGGTAAACCCCAGAGGCTACAGCAGTAACTAAGGTAAACCACACAGGCTACAGCAGTAACTAAGGTAAACCACACAGGCTACAGCAGTAACTAAGGTAAACCACACAGGCTACAGCAGTAACTAAGGTAAACCACACAGGCTACAGCAGTAATTAAGGTAAACCAGACAGGCTACAGCAGTAATTAAGGTAAACCAGACAGACTACAGCAGTAACTAAGGTAAACCACACAGGCTACAGCAGTAACTAAGGTAAACCACACAGGCTACAGCAGTAACTAAGGTAAACCACACAGGCTACAGCAGTAACTAAGGTAAACCACACAGGCTACAGCAGTAACTAAGGTAAACCACACAGGCTACAGCAGTAACTAAGGTAAACCACACAGGCTACAGCAGTAACTAAGGTAAACCCCACAGGCTACAGCAGTAACTAAGGTAAACCACACAGGCTACAGCAGTAACTAAGGTAAACCACACAGGCTACAGCAGTAACTAAGGTAAACCACACAGGCTACAGCAGTAACTAAGGTAAACCACACAGGCTACAGCAGTAACTAAGGTAAACCCCACAGGCTACAGCAGTAACTAAGGTAAACCAACAGGCTACAGCAGTAACTAAGGTAAACCCAACAGGCTACAGCAGTAACTAAGGTAAACCACACAGGCTACAGCAGTAACTAAGGTAAACCCCACAGGCTACAGCAGTAACTAAGGTAAACCCCACAGGCTACAACAGTAACTAAGGTAAACCCCACAGGCTACAGCAGTAACTAAGGTAAACCACACAGGCTACAGCAGTAACTAAGGTAAACCCCACAGGCTACAGCAGTAACTAAGGTAAACCACACAGGCTACAGCAGTAACTAAGGTAAACCCCACAGGCTACAGCAGTAACTAAGGTAAACCACACAGGCTACAGCAGTAACTAAGGTAAACCACACAGGCTACAGCAGTAACTAAGGTAAACCACACAGGCTACAGCAGTAACTAAGGTAAACCACACAGGCTACAGCAGTAACTAAGGTAAACCACACAGGCTACAGCAGTAACTAAGGTAAACCACACAGGCTACAGCAGTAACTAAGGTAAACCCCACAGGCTACAGCAGTAACTAAGGTAAACCACACAGGCTACAGCAGTAACTAAGGTGTCATTTCCATTACCCAGTACACAAGTCGCTATAATATATATCTCTCTCTCTCTCTCTCTCTCTCTCTCTCTCTCTCTCTCTCTCTCTCTCTCTCTCTCTCTCTCTCACACACACACACACACGACTAACGAAGGCGGCAGAGCACAGCACGTCCCTACCCACGACTCTCGAGACTAAACTCAGGTCCACTCGAGGTTCCTGAGACAGGACGGACGGTAGATATGGTCAGCTGAGAGAAAGGGAGAAAGAGACGAAGAGGAGGGAAGGGGAGGGAAGAGAAGGGGGGAGGGAAGAGAAGGGGAGGGAGGGAAGAGAAGGGGAGGGAGGGAAGAGAAGGGGAGGGGGGGAAGAGGCGAGAAGGAGAGGAGGGGAGGATAAGGGGCAAGGACATAAGAAGGAAAGACTAGAAAGGAAGGGGAGAGGGGAAAGGACAGAAGGAAAGTTAGGGAGGGAGGAAAATGAGGGGAAGGAAGGAAGGAAAGTGAAGGGAGGAGGAAAAGGTGCGAGAAAGCAAAGGGTAAGAGAAGAAATTATTAAAAAAAGTGACGGTGAATAAAGAAGTGGTGAAGCAAGGAGGTGAAGGAGTAAAGAAGAGTGGAATAAGAGAGGAGGAAGAGTGGAGTAAACGATGAGAAAGAGTGGAGTAAAAGAGGAGTAAGGGGGAAGGAAGACGTGTAGATAAGAGGGAAGAATGGAGGGGGATTATCTTGGCACTCTTCTTATTTCCCCCCCCCCCCTCCCCCAACCCTCCTTCCCCTTTCCTTCCCTTCGTTTCCAAGGCGTGATAATGAAACTGGACAGAAGGGTAGGCGAGGGTGAGAGAGAAGGAGAACATCACTGAAGGGGAGAGGAAGGAAGGCCGGGGAGAGGAAGGAAGGCCGAGGAGAGAGGAGGGAAGGAGGGAGAGAGGAGGGAAGGAGGGAGAGAGGAGGGAAGGGGGTGAGAGAGGTGAGGAGAGGAGGAGGGTGGAGAGGAGGGAGGAGAGGGGAGAGGGAGGGGGGGAAGCGGAGAGGGGGAAATAGGGAAGATGTGGGGAGGGAAAGGAAATGGAGGAGAGTGAAAGAAGAGGGGATAGGAGGGGAAGGGAAGCGAGGAGTTAACGGTGGAGGGAAGGGAAGGAGGGGGGGGGTCGCCAATGGAGGGTAAAGTAAGTGTAAAGGGGTTGATGGTGGAAGAGTGGGAAGATGAGGGAGAGGTCGGCGGTGGATGGTGGAAGAGGAAGGGAGGGAGGGAGGGAAGGGAGAGATTTACGATGGAGCAGCGGGGAGGGAGAAGTCGACGGTGGGGAGCTGGCTTAGAGAGGGGGGAGGAAGGGGTCGCTCGTGGAGGGGAGAGAGGGGTTGTCGGTGGGGGGGGGAGGGAGGGAGTAAGGGGAGTGGTCTGTGGAGGGAGGGAGTGGCCCCAGGGTCGGGGGTATCGACCACTCTGCACCACTCCATACTGACTGAGGAACCTCCGGCTGGGCCAAGCACACGCCCTCCCTCTTTATCACCAACCACTGGCGGGCGACGAGACCACCGCCTAGGGCTTATGACTCCCAGCTTATACCCACACCATCACAGCCATGCCAGACTACCACACCAATGCCACACCCACACCACCACATCCATCCCACAATGCCGCCGCCACCACACACACACACCCCACATCAATGCCACACCCCTACCACCACCATCACCTCACGCCAAACTACCACACCAATGCCACACCCACACCACCACATCCATGCCACAATGCCGCCGCCGCCACCACCACACACACACCCCCCCCACACCAATGCCACACCCCTACCACCACCCCACGCCAAACTACCACTCCAATGCCACACTACCACCACACCACCTAATCAGCGCCACACCCTAAATCTCACCCTTTTCCGCCTCGTCACACTAAATCATCATCACCACTTAACAATTCCATCTTGTTCCTGACCTGCCTCAACGTACCACTTGACAACGGACGCATTTCTTTAAGCTGTTCGCGATAATGTTAACCTCTGAGGATGACATTAACGCCCTCGTCATGGGCGGTGAAAAGGTAAACCTGGTGATTTAATATTATTCCGTCAGCAGATAAAAGTCAGATTTATTTATGCTAATTAATGGAAATCAATCTTTAATAAAAAATAAATAAAAATGCGAATTCAACACAATTACACAAGGGATTCCTGGGGTGGGGAGAGGGGGGGGGTAGGGGGGGTGGAAAAATAATAAAACCGCATCCCCAGACAACACAGGTCAAGGCCAAAATCTCACCAACACACACACACACACGAAGAGAAAATAAGAAACCGAAGCACAAAAAAAAAACAGAGCAGGTATGGCGGCCCTATAAACAAACATGACCAGAGAGAGGACGTCCGCCGAGTACCATTTCAAAGGACAGGTTCTCCCCCCCCTTCTAGTCTTATTGGTCACACCGGAGGGAGGGAGGGGAGGGGAGACGAAACACTGCCTCGCCCCTCACAGCTCTCAGCACCACACTACGGACGTTTTTCACTGACGATTTATTTTTTTTTGTTACCGCACCTTAAGATTAGCCACCCCAGTTTCTTTCACCTGACAATTAAACACCAAAATTCTACCTGGGGGTTGGGTTAGGTTAGGGATATATGCTGGGTGGGTGGGTGGGGGGGGGGGGGGGGGGGGGTTAATCCTCGGTCGATATATTAACATCCTCAACACACAGACATACGCAATTAAAAAGTCTTCCTATTTTACCGAGTTCAGTTCTGATGGAGCGACGCGAAGTTGTTCCCCCACATTCGGTCTTGTACAGCTGGGAATTTTCGTTTTCATTATTTGTGTGATGTATTTGGTCTGGAACTGTGTGGTTGGTACTAGGTGGAGGGGGTGATGGTACGAGATGGTGGAGGTACTGATACTAGGTAGTGCAGGTAGTACTAGGTGGCGCAGGTAATACTAGGTGATGGAAGTGGTACTAGGCAGTGAAGGTGGCGGCACTAGAAGGCTCAGATGATACTAGGTGGTGGAGGCGGTAATAGGCGCTGCGTCACCTGTTCAACCTGGGCGGTATGAGTGACAGGTAAATACATGACCTCATCTACTTTAGGTTAACGCCGCTACATCCCCGTAGTGCCCTAATGGCGGCGGCGGGGAAACAGCAACACACACACACACGGGTTCTGTTTAAATATCCAGCCGCAGGTGCGTCAATTTTAAAGTCACTCGTCTGATTTGCCGAAGCTTCCAGAGGTTAACATACAGTACTCGTTTCTTTCTTTCCTTTCCGCGGGTTAAAATACCTCTACTCCAGTGTTCAGCCAATCCTCTTCAACCCAAACATCTGGTAGTGAGGATAGATGAACTGTTTCAGGGTTTACACGGTGTATATACGGTCGGGGTTTTGCCGCCCGTCAAATTCTAACAAAACAAGCCATCAACATCCCGTTACGATAATAATAATAATAATAATAATAATAATAATAATAATAATAATAATAATAGTGAATTCTTATCAAAGACCCTCTATAATCTCCTAAGTTAATTTGGAGACAAACTCGGATAAAGTTACGTACTTGAGTAACCTGAAACATTTATACACTAGTCTACGCTCCGGGGACAACACTAGGCACACACTAAACGTGGAAGAAGGAACTCGTTTCTAGATCCTACGCCAAGTGAGCGGAGGATAATTAATTAGCCAGCTGCAGGGTAATAGCGCCAATACGTACTGTAGTGTGGTAGTGCATTAGTCCCCTTGTGGGAATGAGCCCAACAATTTGTGGAGGAGTCTGTAATGGCTGTCAGATGGGGAGGAGCCATAGTCTGTAATAGCTGTCAGACGGGGAGGAGCCATAGTCTGTAATAGCTGTCAGGCGGGGAGAAGCCATAGTCTGTAATAGCTGTCAGACGGGGAGAAGCCATAGTCTGTAATGGCTGTCAGATGGGGAGGAGCCATAGTCTGTAATAGCTGTCAGACGGGGAGGAGCCATAGTCTGTAATGGCTGTCAGACGGGGAGGAGCCATAGTCTGTAATAGCTGTCAGACGGGGAGGAGCCATAGTCTACAGCAGCCAGACGGAGTGGAGCCACAGCCTTCAGCAGTCAGACGGAGAGGAGAAACGAGGAGCAGTTCCAGAAAGTAATGGCCAGAAAAGAGACAACCCGGTCAGTATGAAAAGCGGTGGCGCAGTGTGTGTGTGTGTGTGTGTGTGTGTAATAATAGTAATAATAATAATAATTAACGGTTTATTGAAAGAGCTTGGCAGCCAGAAGGCTGAAAATATACAGTTACATACTTGGGGAGTGGGTTACGAATTACAAATAATATACAAGTAACATAAGTGACACAAATAAGACATATAACAACTTAGATGGGGAAAAGCTCAAACTACAGTTCAATTCAACATAGTGACAGTGTTACAGTATTACAAGTTATTGATAATTTTTACAATGGTTGGGACTGGGCTGTTCTTATAGCGATCAGTTCGTGCACGTATGGGCTGGATGCGGTTGTGGTGTCGAACAGCAATTCTCGGACAAGGGACCTCGGGTGGTAGTAGGAGCCGGTGTCGGGGATGGTGTAGAAGCTTCTTACCAAATTTGCAGATGAGGTCGTGGTGATGGTCAGTGAGAGTCGAAAGGGTCAGTGTGTTGAGCGCTTCTTGATATGTGGAGTAGGAGGAGGAGAGAATAATCTTGCATGCCCTCTTTTGCACTTTTTCTAGGTGTTTACGTTGTGTGGCATTTAGGGAGGAAGACCAGGTGGGGGAGGCATAGGTGAGCTTGGGAAGTATGAATGTTGTGTAAACACTGAGGAGCTCGTGTGCAGGAACTCCGAGGGACTTGAGTCGGCGGAGGAGGTGGAGACGGAAACTGGAGGATTTGACAACTTCATTGACGTGTGGTTTCCAATTTAGTTTGTTGTCTATGGTGACGCCGAGGAGCTTCGTGGAATCTACGACCTGGAGTGTGTTCGGACCTAGAGTAATGGAAGGAGGTGTGTGTGTGTGTGTGTGTGTGTGTGTGTGTGTGTGTGAGTGAGTGAGTGAGTGTGTGTGTGTGTGTGTGAGTGAGTGAGTGTGTGTGTGTGTGTGTGTGTGTGTGTGTGTGTGTGTGTGTGTGTGTGTGTGTGAGTGAGTGAGTGAGTGAGTGAGTGTGTGTGTGTGTGTGTTTGTGTGAGTGAGTGAGTGAGAGTGTGTGTGTGTTTGTGTGAGTGAGTGAGTGAGTGAGTGAGTGTGTGTGTGTGTGTGTGTGAGTGAGTGTGTGTGAGTGAGTGAGTGTGTGTGTGTGTGAGTGAGTGAGTGAGTGAGTGTGTGTGTGTGTGTGTGTGTGTGAGTGAGTGAGTGTGTGTGTGTGTGTGTGTGTGTGAGTGAGTGAGTGAGTGAGTGAGTGTGTGTGTGTGTGTGTGTGTGTGTGTGTGTGAGTGAGTGAGTGAGTGCGTGCGAGTGTGTGTGTGTGTGTGTGTGTGTGTGAGTGAGTGAGTGCGTGCGAGTGTGTGTGTGTGTGTGTGTGTGTGTGAGTGAGTGAGTGAGTGAGTGAGTGTGTGTGTGTGTGTGTGTGTGAGTGTGAGTGAGTGAGTGAGTGTGTGTGTGTGTGTGTGTGAGTGAGTGAGTGAGTGTGTGTGTGTGTGAGTGAGTGAGTGAGTGAGTGCGTGCGTGCGTGCGTGTGTGTGTGTGTGTGTGTGAGTGTGTGTGTGTGTGTTTTTAGTCTACCATCCAGGAGGCCGCTAATAAATATGGCTGCTCTCACAGACGATGTAGGATAAGACCAGAGAAAATCATTACATTACACTCGTATAATACAGTAGTGCTGCCGCCTCAACACGAGCACTAAAGTCGCAGTCTTAAGGTTTATAACTACACGTACGTCCTTGACCTTTAAATGACAACGACCTGACAGATGCTCAAAGGTCACCATCTTAAGCTAACCTAACCTAACCAAACCAGACCTACCCTTCCCTTTACTAGCTTAATCTAACCTAACCTTTCCGTAAATCGTCCTCAAAATCCTTTAATTGGCTCAAAAGTTATGGAGCGGACACAATGCATGACAGACAGACAGACAGACAGACAGACAAGCCCAGACAAAGTGTGGCACCTCAATGCTCCTCCTCTCCCTTCAAGAACCATTAAAAAATCAATCAAAAATTAAAAAATAAATCACGATCAGATAAAACCTCAGAAGAGAGAGAGAGAGAGAGAGAGAGAGAGAGAGAGAGAGAGAGAGAGAGAGAGAGAGAGAGAGAGAGAGAGAGAGAGAGTGTGTACCACTAACTCGCACAAATCAAGTCAGAAAATGGACCCAATTGTTGTTATTATTATTCACAAGAGGTAAAGCACACAATCTAATCTGGTTATCTCTCATCTAAATATAAATAAGCATTGTAGTTGTCTTTTTTTTTGGGGGGGGGGGGGGAGAGAGATTCATATCAGCTGCTATATTAACGAGAGAGGAAAGACAGAAGTATTAACAATGGACAGTAGCATTAACGAAGGACAATAGTATTAACAACGGACAGAAGCATTAACAACAGACAGAAACATTAACAACGGACAGTAACGGAGTCGAGATACACTCCCCCGCCGATCCACATTACCAATACATAAAAAGGTTATTTTTACATGATACACAATACAGAACGTCGATAAATGCAGCCCAGTGTAATTTTTTTTTTTTTGGGGGGGGGAGGGGGGGGGGTTCTTCCTTAACTGAAGTCTAATGTACAGCACTGTGGTAGTCCCTCCGATAATGCGGCATCCCTTTAAACACTTACAGGGACGGTGGAGGGACACAGCAACTGCCTATATAGTATATCCATCAGTATAAAACTTGGCATTGCTCCAGGATGTCGTGGCCTGCAGGTTATCATATTTTATATATCCTGTTTCAGAGTCCCCGAGCATTGCGATCCTGCGTGGGATTATTATTTACCGCATTGCATTCTCAAACTCGCCTCTCGCCCTGCCTCGGAGGTCCTGCCTGCAGCTGTTCCACACAACCTTTACGATTTTTTAGTTTTGTTTTGTTTTAAGGTGAATGTTCGTAACCTTCAAATCTCACTTTAGAAATATTATTAAACTATGAAGATAAAAGATATAGGTTTTAGTCTCTACAGAACGTTTTCACCTGCGGGGGGCCGATGGTCGTTGAGATAATGTCTGAAGCGAATTTAAAAACTGAAAGAATTTTGAAAATTTGTTGGAGTACAAACCTTGATACATAAAAACCCAGATTACCTGAAGATTCGCACCTCTCATTTTATTTCACCTTAAGATTAACTCACCCTAACGCTACCTGGGTGTGGTTGGATCAAGTTAAGTGTTAGGTTGGTTAATCTTCAGATCAAATAAGATAGGGTGGAGAAGGGGGCGAATCTTTAGGTGATCCCCAATATCACGCATCAATTGCCATGGTGCAGTGGGTGACCTCTGTTGCCTGGTACACTACATGACAACTCTTGACTAATCTATCGCACCATATCAACAGACTACAACAATGGGGTGAGAACTCAATTCCCTGAAAATTGTCCTGGGTGGAAAACTAACACGAATACAACCACTACAGGCAGGCTAGGCGACACACACACACACATATTAGATGTGTTTACTGCCAAGATCAAAGATGGTATGGAGGTCCAGCCTTCCCAAGCTATTAGGAATAATGGGGAATACGTGCCTGCTCCCTCACTCACTCCCATCGACGGCGGCGTGAGGACCACAAGGGTGGCGGCTACACCTACAAGCTCAGGGGGCGGCTAGGACACTCCCTCACTTGGGTCAACTGGAGAGGTGTCCCCCATCCTTCTCGAGCCCGCCCCACACCTTACCCCTATTCCATCACTCACCGACTCTACCCATCCCATCCTTCCCCGCCCCTCGCTCTCATCCCATCCTTCCCCCCCCCCCCCCATCCAATCCAGCCCCGCCGCACCTCTCCTTCCCGAACCATCCCCCTTCCAGTCCGCTTCGCCCCACCCCTCTCTGTCCGTCCACTCCGCTCCGCCCCTCCGTCCCGCTGTTGGTGAAGACGCCGGCTGCGACACTGGGAGACACCACGTCGCCCACGGCTCTTACTTTCACAAGAAGATGCCCGCAATACTACTGTACTGTCCCGCGTATCCCACCACCATTCATCTGTATGTACACAACTCTCTCTCTCTCTCTCTCTCGTCACTTGTCTAAGAGAGAAATAAAGGTAGTACAGTACAGTCACCTTAAACACACAGGTAAAGCACTTTATGACCCCCACCTTATGTCATCTGCTAGTTAAAACACCCTAAAGTTAGCTGGGGTAGTTAAAGCTGCGGGAGAGGGGGGGGGGGCTAACCTGAAGGTGACCCCTCCTCCCCTTTTCTTCTACAAACAATCACATCTCCACTTGTCCGCGGCAGTCAAGTACACGAGGGAAACTCGCTTGCCTAAACAGGTTATGTCACTCATAAGTATGAGTTGGACGAGTGGATTTTTCCAACTCTTGACTGAAGCTAACTATTGTTCCTCCCACACACACTGTATCTCTCTCACCCAACTACATCTTCTATCTCTTTAACTCACCTACACGGATACACCCACATTCACCCCCCCCACCCCTATACATAACATAAATCCACTATCTCCCTTAACCTACCTACAGTACACCCACCGCCCCTTCAATCCACCATTCCCCGCCTACAGACAGAGAGAGTAAAGGTTGAATGCTGGTGTTGGTAGTGGTGGTGAGAGGAACTAGTGCGTCGATAAGGGAGGAAACGGGCAGATCAATAATCCAGACCCAGCACCCCCTCCCTCACCAAGCGGCCAGACCAGTGCCTCCCTGTCTCCTCCCCTCCACACTACCACACATTTAACTTATCTTCCCCACAACACATCTCATTACCTTGCCACTGCCATCTAACATGTCTTTATGGCTCCCCGACTCGCAAGAGCCTCGTTGTGGTAACGTGTGCGTATCTTGCGGCATCTTGTTATGCCATGACGTCCCCCCCCCCGACACCTCGTTTTATTTTTGGGATGATGCATGTCTCTCCAGGTTCAATGTGTGACCCTCGTCCTGCTACGACTATCTCGCTTATTACTCTGTATCATGTTCTAGCCCCTCGCCACATCTCAACATCTTATCCTTGAACCATAACTCAACACCTTGTTCCAGTGCACATCTCCCCAACATCCAGTTCTGGCGTTACTTCTTGTCAACGTCATTTTCTAGTTCCAGTTCGATATCTCAACAACCTCTCGTGACAGTCATCTCCCCAGCACCTCTTTATGATTCCACTACATCTAATTATGTCACCAAACACCTAATTTTGTATTAAGCCAATCATCTCGCTCTGGCTCGCAGTTCCTCATCAAAATATCACTCGGGTGACACATCTTACCGGCTACTATCACATATCTTCCTACAGGGTCGCAGAACAATGCCTACACACTTGGATTACAGGTGTTCATGGATATCCTGTGAATATTTGTATTTACAACAGCAACATTGTCCTCACTTGTTGGTGTGCGAGGTCTCTCATGAGGAAAACGTTGCTCTTATAATAAAAACATTCACGCGACCTCCACGAAAATTTGTAAGGCAGTGTGTATACATTTTTTGAGACCTTATAGCATCACGGCTGAGCATCTCATCTGGGCTAGACACGTCCCCAGCTCACTAAAGTACCCACCAGTCTCCCTACTATCATCAAGTAACGTTTACTGTGAACCTCCGAGTGGGTTATGCTCCTCCACCAGGGTTGGCCGGAGAGAGACCTCAAGTATTAAAACCCTCATTCAACCAGAGGCTCAAAAACAACACTCTTAATTGTTTTTCTCTCCAACTGAGGATAACAACAACAAAACAAAACAAAGTAACGTAGCTCCCGTCATTTTAGAAGCTCTGTTTACTAGTTTCCAGAGTTAAGGGAAAATGGGAACGAATGGTTGTTTTAGTAGGCCTACTTGGGAGTTTTGTGCCAGCCCGAAAATCTCCCCGTTTCTTCCTTAACACAAACCATTCCAACTTAAGGCAAGGAGAGTAGAGGGGCGGTGCGGGAAACATATACACACACAGTACAGTATACAGATAAGCTTATACTCGCTCGTAGATCTACACGTACACTATAAGAGAAAAGATGACCAGCGGTGTGCGGCAACACGTCTAGATAAGCGTATATATAATCCCGGAGAACCAACCAACCAGCATGAAGATTACAATCCCCCGAAACAAATGGGCGAGTGGGAATGGTGGTGTCCAGCACCGAGGGGGGAAGCCCATTCCTGGGAACGTGTGTGACTCACTGGCGTCTGGGGAGGGAGGAGGAGTGGTGGGGTGACGGCGACACGTTCTGACGGGTTCTGGCTGGTAAATGTGGCTCTTGGTGTGTGTGTGTGTGTGTAGCTGATGGGGCTCTAGTATACTGCTGGTGGGTAATTGTGTTACGTAGAGGTAGTGCTGGGCTGTTGTTAAGGGTCAGGCACTGGTAGTTGACAAAAGATTACACGGGTAACAAAAGGATGAAGAAAGAAAGAAAGAAATAACGAACGAACGAACGAACGAAAGAAAGAAAGAAAAAGAGAGAGAGAAGTCAGGTGTATGATAAAACAGTTAAACGAAACAGGACCATACAAGAAGATTAAAACAAGACAAATGTATGAGAGATATGAGTAACAGGTATGAATGCGTAGGAGAAGTCAGTCATACAAGTGAGACGAGGAACAAGTGATAATACTCCGAACTCTGTATACGAAAAAATAAAAATAATAATAATAAATTGTGTTTCCCGTTAAAGATCTATGAATGTATCTGGCTGGTGCACTCAAATCAAGATGGCGTCGATAATAGTGTTCCGAGATTCTACGATCCTCTCATCACCTCTTGAGAATCAGGTTTATTGATCATGAATGAGAGATTCTTATACCAACGTAATCCCCCCCCCCCCCCCTCCAACTCCTCCTCTAGTGACGGTAACTGGCTGTTGTTATCCCCGATGAGTCACACAATATCCCCGGTCAGTAACATCGACTTTATCTTGCTGTTACTGTTTTATCCCAGGACAATTTCAAACGCTATTTCGGCCGCTATCTCCGAGTCTGTGTGTAAGTGAGGCAGTTAAATGACTCACTTAGGGGGGAACAATTTCAAATAGAATCTTTTCACTCTGCAGGTAATAAACAAAACAAGCATGAGAGGTCCTTCAGCCAAGACAATCATCTGAGACGCCAATTAAGTCGACCAGTAATCTGCCAGCCCATCACACTACAACTCGAGTATTTAATTAGTGGGACACTTCCAATTACTGGTGACCCTGAAGCCGAGGTGCTGCTGGCTCATGACCTGAAGGGGGGAAGTGGCACTAAGTGACGCTCTAACTGCTCCACAACCTGGCTGACTTAAATCCCTCTTACCAGCACACACAGATGCCCTCTCGAGCTATAATACGTATTGCTTGATACCTCAAACTACCAAACATACACGACCCGAAAGTAGAACACATAGTGGGTCCCATAGGCATGAAAGCCAGTTAGGGACAGCGTGGATATAACACACTGAAGACTAAACCATCAGTACATAAAGAGGCAGCGTGGCCGGTACTGCACTCCACCACATTCACTTCCCCAAATTGTAAACTTAGGTACCCATTTATTGCTAGGTGAACTGAGTGTGCCCGCGAATCGAACCATCAACCTCTGAATCCGTAGACGAGCTGCATCCACTCGACCGCTGTACACCAGAACAAGTTAAATGACTTTCTAAAATCAGATACAAAACGACCTCTAAAGCTACTCTGATACGTAAACGACCCTATAAACCACGAGAGCCTACGTAAACGACACCTTTTTTATGGTAGCTGGCGTAAACGACCTATGAAACTATGATAAGCAAACGACCTCTGAACCCGATACGGTAAAGACAACCTCCCTAACTAAACGTGAACACGACCTCTCAAACTCTGGTAATATAAATACAGAAACGCCACCACTGTAAAGGCTGGTCCCGTAGGCCTTAAGACCCACTAAGGGGGGTTACACAGACAGACACAGTACCCCTATTTTACGGGACACAATAGGGGGTGTGACCGTTAATGAACTCGAGAACCTTCACAACTTTAAAACAAGGTGAATGAACGATAGTGGAATTTACATCCCTGGCGACGCAACAGCTTAGGTCATAATGTCGCCGAATTAAAAAAAAGGGGGGGGGGGAGGCTAGCTAAACCAATTCTGAGCTGGGTGATATGGGAACAACCCGAGCCCAAAGCAGAAACTCTTCTTTTAACTGGAGGCGATAATCGTATCCACCACAGCCATTAAAATATCACAAATGCTCAAGTTGCTATGAATATATAATGCGTATAATGATGAGTGTTCAAATATTCCGCAAAAAAAAAATATTAATTATAAAAATCGGTCCACAGCAGCTGGCACCTGTTGACTGATACACACACAATATACGTGATTTACAATGGTCCGGGGTCCTTTCTTGAACGTTGATTTGCAGACACCACCATGTTATAGGCTGTTGAAGAAGAGGAGGAGGGGAGGAGAAGAAGTAGAAGAGGGAGAGGAAAAAAAGCTCAGAGGAAAAGGCGATGGTGTAATAAAGAGATGGGAGGAGGAAGAATAATAATAATATGAAGAAGTTGGAAGAGGAGGACGAGGTGGGTGGGTGGTAGGAGTGGTGGTGGTGGGAATCAGTGGCCACCGGTAGTCGTGTTCAACAACTAACCTCACGTGCTGAACAAACACCAGAGATTATACACGGGTACAGGGTGTGGCTCGCCCTCCCACTGTCTTGGCTATTGCTGTGATGGGCACTACCAGGAAGGATGGTTGGTTTGGTGTTGTGATGGAGGAAGGGAGGGGGGGAGGATGGGAGAGGCGAGGCAAGACAAGCAGGCACTCAGGAGGCCAGGAGTACGGAATGGGCGAGGCCGTGGGAGGGGAGTACGAAGATATGTCTGGAGAATCGGGAGGACGAGGAGGGAGGGAGGGAGACGGAGAGAGAGAGGAAGGAAAGGAAAGTGGGGGGGGGAGGGGGAGAGAGAAGACGGGAAGGAAGAGGGGGGGAAAGAGGAGATACGTCGGGAGGTTGGAGGGAGGGAAGGAAGTGGAAGGGAAAAGACAGCGGGTGAAGAGAAAGAAAGAAGATGGGTAAGGAGGGACAAGGAAGACAGGAAGCGGGAAGGGAGGGCGGGGGGGGGGGGGGTAGGTGTGACGGGAGGGAAGATGGCACCCAATCAAGAACTGACACCGAAAAGAAAAGACAAAAGTTACGTTCTTAATTGGGGTTGAAGACTCGGCTTGCAGAGTGGGCGTCACACACCATGGGCTCTAGACATGACTGAACGACACCAGTGGGCTCGTAGGTGGGAGGATGACACTGTGGGCTCGTGGGTGGGAGGATGACACTGTGAGCTCGTGGGTGGGAGGGTGACATTGCGGGTGTAAAAGTGGGGCAGCAGATAATGTAGGTATTATTGAGTGATTTGACATCATTGGCGCGCGCGCGCGAGAGAGAGAGAGAGAGAGAGAGAGAGAGAGAGAGAGAGAGAGAGAGAGAGAGAGAGAGAGAGAGAGAGAGAGAGAGAGAGAGAGAGTCCCTGACACCGTGGACGTGAGAGAGGGAGTGTGGTAAGGCTTAACAGTTGTCGTCCTACTTGCGTACGCTGTAAGGTGCTCCCCACCCAACTGATGAATCATCCACTCTCAATTCACTGTTGATGAGCGACGAGAACCACGTATTAGTGGAGTGGGAGAGAGGGGGGGGTGAAAGGAAGAGGAAAGGAGGTATATTGTGAGTAACGAAAGGAAAACAAACGAGAGGGGGGGGGGGAGGGAGGCGAAGAAAGCAAAGACAGTAACCATGATTAAAAATAAAATCAACATGAAACGATAGAATACAGAACGAGAGGATCTGGATAACGTCTGGAAGAGAGACAAATGTCAGATAGTAAAAAGAGCGTCAGTCAGTAATGGTGGCGATGACATGGTAGTGAGGACAGACAGGTGACGGGGAGAGGGGGGGGGGTGCAGTAGACGATTTCTTAAGACAGAGCTGTTATGTGGGAGGACGACACGATACATACGGTACGTGTTGTAGAGCCAAAAATATCAAGGAATATGAAAGGGAATGACAGAGGAAAAGTAAATAAAAATGAATAAATAAATACAAAAAACAAGAAAAGGTATAAGTACTACTAGATCACTTAGACTGCAGAAGTAACAACGCCTCTGCTCCAGCCACAACACACTAACAGTGTAGTAAAAACACTACTGTACAGTATCATAGTTCAGTTGTAGAACAGCAACGGTACAACAGCAGCAACAATACAGAAACATAAACTAATCAACAGCCGGAGAAAAACCACCACAACTGCAGTGACAACAGTAAACACACTGTGACTCCACCATCCCCACAGCAGCAATAACAATGAGGGAGCCACAATAATACTTCAAATTACATGAGTGGAAGCAGAAGAAGTTAGTGTAGTAGCAGCAGAAGCGAAACCACCAGCAACAGCAGCAGCGCCCCAGGCCACCCCTGACGATCAATAACACCAGGCGGTGACTCAGGGCGCGGCGCTGGTATAACAGGACTACACTGCCACCTCCCACAAACACGCCCCACACACACACACACATTGTACACACGCACGCACACACATTTGTAGGCAAACACATATTACACAAGCAACACTATGGCAGCCAGTCTGAGAGGGTATCTATTGGTCCCTCTCCTACTGTATACACTTGACTCCTTGATAGTGGGATAGTTGTGTACACGTGTCCACACTGAAGACTCAGAGCACGGCCATCCCCCATACCATCCACACCCACACACCAGGACACGTCCAGGTTCATCCCCCTCCCACACAAACACAAGGACACGGCCAGGTCCACACCCTCATACACACTTGAGCCCACCACTCACTCTTTCCCACTTCATCTTAAACGGCCCTGACTACTGTGACACGCCCAACGTGCCAGTGCTGTACCTGCAGTGACCAGACCACAGCGTCCACCACCACCACCATTAACTGTGCGGGTCTTACCTCTTATCATGCTTGACTGAAATAACCGTGTGTCTAAGTAGCCCGCCGGCCCACACACTCAACTGTCACGTATGTATCTGACCCACTCAACACAATGGAAGGGGACAGGGGAGGTGGTACACTTAACCATCCCGAGGCCCAGAGAAGGGGAGGGGGTCGAGGAAGAGAGACAAATATAGAGAATGACAGAGAGAGCGTTATCCAGGATAACACCAACATATAACATGAGATAAAATACTACATAAAGTATAAATATCGGAAGCGGATAACTGGCGAGGGAAAAAGAATTAACACCCGCAAAGCTGTTGACGTAGCCAAAGATCTTACTCTGGAGGGTTTGTTTCATGCTGTGTCTTGTTGATATAAACAGGCGGAGCGAGGGGGGGGGGGGGGTTAAAACAAACAACACTGATGGACCGAATTCCATGTGAGAATATACAGTATATGACACTCCGATAGATAACACGATCTATCTCAAGTTACCGACCAAAGTAACAGCAACTAGTGGGATATTTATATACAGTACTGTTTACCCTTATCAACGACGTTACTGCCCTCAATCACAACTATATCTACTGCCGCCACTGTCACCATTACCGACACATCATCACTGCCACCATCACCATTTCTCCAATACCGCCACCTCATCTCCAATACCACCATCACCTTATCTCCAATACCACCATCACCTTATCACCAATACCACCATCACCTCATCATCACTACCATCCTCACATCATCACTACCATAGCAGCCGTCAGCGCCATAAATGTTATCACGGGCGCGGGTTGTCCAAGAGAATTACCTGCAGTGGAAATCAATCAATGGTTAATGAGAATCAGTTGGCCAGGGTTACCCGCCGGGAACAAGCAGGCGCAGCGGAGTATACCTGTACAGTACCACCCCTTCCACTAGCGCCACAAGCTGGGAGAGTCAGTTTACTCAGAGTGAAACTAATGTCGCATCCCCCCCCCCCCCCCATCATCTGGAGCACATCATCAATAAATAACTGTTCATCCAGAAATTTGGAACACCCACGACACTGACACTCCTTTTTTTGGCTGAACTATTAGGCCAGTGAGCAAACAATAGCGGCCTTACACACCCACACCAACAGCTACCATTGGCAAGAGAAGCCAGTCGGGCTGGCACCACGAGAATCACATCCCATCGCGGCCAGACATCCGTCCTAATGTACTTGCGCCTCTTACTTGGCTACTCAACAATTTTACTTCACTACACTGTGGTCGGCTGAATGTTTCTGAAGCTCCTCATCCCCCAGCACAGCTCTACACACAGCGCCTCACTATATCACCGTCTCCTGCACTCCTGTCGTCTCATAAATCAACCAAACTCTACTCCCACGAAAAAGTTAACATTGTTTCCAATTGCCCTTCAACAATTAGAGTAGAGTTGAATAACCCCGAGAAGAAAAGTTTAAAAGGTTTCCATTTCCCCGAGGGTGGTGCGTGGAGTACCGGACGAGGAGCGCGGTGCCTCAATATATCTGGCTCAACTTTCCTCTAAAGGGCCAACTCGTGTTTTATGGACATTTATGCGCAAGTGCCAGTTTTCCTGGGGATTGAAACTCTCCTTCGTATTTTCCAGTTTTGGTGCATCATACACAATTTTCTCGGAACACATGAGACATAGGCGAAATCCCTCTATATCGTGGCGAGTTACCCACTAACGAGACCGACCCAACACTGATGCCACCACAGTCTTTACATGGGCAGCTGAAGAGTCTCACGTGCAACGGATATTGGATTTCCATCTACTGCAGAAGCTACATCTTGATCAGGCCGCCTCGTGGACGCCGCTCGCAGGCTCTATGACGCATCTACTGGACGCAGCCGACTACTGCAACAACACATTGTACACACACCCACCCCGAACCTGCACCAACCTCATTTTCCACAAGTCTGAGGCAATTATTGTAAGGCCAGTCAAGATAACTTTAGAGGGAGTTAAGAAGTACATAACACAGTGGGTGGACAGCAGTGGGTTGGTATATACTGTGCCATACCTCGAGGTCAACCAGGCTTACTTGTGTGGCCGCCCGGCGGAGCTTACACAAAGAGGCGGACTGACCACACACGCCTTTCCTCAACGCTCTATTGTTGCTCTTTTTCTGACACTTTCCTCTTAGGGTCGAGGGGGGTCAGGGGGGGGGGGGTCATGAGGAGTGGCAGGCCGGGCGTGGCAGGAACGTGACCATGGGACTAGGATTGGGGGGATGGATGAGAGAGGGTGGGGGGTGGGAGACGAATATCTGCTTGGTGATGTAGCGCCATTATGGTGTGGGCTGTAAGTGACCGTTTAGTGGAGTATTTTTGAGAAGACATGCACGTAATGATCTATATGTACAGCATTAGTTACGGGCGTAGGAATTCCAAACAGCATATAATCTATAAGATTTTATGTAAGAAGATGTATACAGTAACTCAGCCAAACATACTAAATGAGTTTTGCCATTTGGTGACAGAAGTTTTGATGACGTCAGTCGGCATCGTCTATAAACGTGTCTGCTTGGTATTTACAGTGTACAGTATTCTAACAACAGGGCTCTGGCAAAATTCCTCATCGAGATCATGCCTTGTAGGAGACACTTTATAGTTGATTCAAGAGACCTAAGAGGGTCGAGTTCCTATGTTTAGTTACAGTGATACATAAGACTTCATCCCCCCCTTGAGTCGCCGTCCACCACATGGTATTACAGCTGTGTGGCGCTGACGACCAGTACTGCCTCGTCTGGCTTGGTAGCGGGTAAGGAAGTAATTATGAAGCCACCTCTTGTGAGCAGAATGTTTACTGCCATGTCGATACGATGATGGCCGGATAATAGTACATCATCTTATTATATAAACTAGTATGCAAGTAAATCACTGTAGGAGTGACTCTTACTTACCCACCGTATACAAAAGCTCCCCCCTATCATCTACAACTACTACCTGCTACACATGTAACTTTCATGCCATATCGTCAATCAACAAATGCGAAAAAATACACAATTTAAAGAGAGAGAGAGAGAGAGAGAGAGAGAGAGAGAGAGTGTGCGTGTGTGTGTGTGTGTGTGTGTGTGTGCGCGCGCTTGCGAGCGACTCCACCACGAACAGTGTGTAACGCCACCAACTAAATAAAAACATCAGTGGGTTTCACACGTAAACCATTGTTCTGTCCTCAGAATACATTACAAATACAACAACAGGAGGGAACAAAGATGGTGGCTACTGGTGGTGCAATAAAACACACGCCGCAATATGCACTAGAAGCGTTTAAGAGACAACCAACAGTTAATTTATTCATCCATTTGTCCTGGAAGAAACACGTGGCCACCGATACCGCAAGATCTCTATAAAATGGGAGGGGGGGTGGTGTCAGGGGTGAGGGTGGAGAGAGAATATTGTTCCTAAGAGCTATACAAACGCTCTAAAAACTGTGACATTACCACAGTAGATGCTACAAGTCTCACCTGTGTTGCCCTGTACGGTACATCGTATAGCAGTGGTTTCCTGTTCTAACTTATAATTTTCTCACAGGTAATGCCACCAAAGACCACTTAACGCACAGGATTTCAGGAAGGCATCGTGTACAGTACGTTAGGTAAACAAACTGAACACTGTATTTCAACTTTAGTGTGGCATTGACCGTCTCCTTAGTACTCTGTGTCTTCTTTGAGTTTTTTTTTTAATAAGCCCGAACACTTCTTGACTTCACTTGCAGAGCCTTTGCGCCCCCCCCCCTCTCTTGTGTTACCCCAAGTACTCTTAGGACGCGTCAGTAGCTGCGTCCTTGAGGCGAGCGGGTGACGCATCTCGCAGTATTCTACACACACTTCCATCAACAGTAAAACGTGAAATATGTTGCGTAAAGTCAGTGTTTGATGGTGTTACGGTACTGTACCTTGTGGTATGTTAAGAGTACAGTTGATGTTATAGACACCCTTTATAATAATAATGTGCCCTCCTCTTTGGTTATACTACAAGGAACTCGTAAAAATCTTTACTGCAGACCTTGAGTGGGACACTGTTATCCTTCTAACTACGAGGCCACACCATCAGCCAAGGCAGCATGGACAATATTTCACAACTGCAGCGATAAAGAAAGGTCGATGCCAACACACCCACCCTCGCGTCGCATCGGAGCCGTCAACCCTCAACAAAACAAAATCCACACCAGCCATTTTACTTTAATAAAAAAAATAATAATTCCCTAAAAACTTAACACATCGTTTATATCTGTACAAATCCAGAATCATTCGGAGAAAAAAAAACATACACTCTTTAAACCAACGCCTAGGGCACCCCGTACAGGCCTAGGCACCATCATTCCTGCCACCACTCCTACCACCGCCCGGGACCCTTGCTGCTGGTGCCACTTGGCCGCCGACACGCTCCACGAGACGCACGCTAGATCAATACCTGCTTAATGAAGAGTAAATACATGATTTACTACACCGCCACTACCAACCACGTCTTAAGCTATCCCCCCACCCCCTCCCGCCCGCCCCAATAATGGCTTCACCATCAAGCCATCCCGCCTTCATTTCCTTCCTTCATTTTTCTTGAATGTCTTTCTTCTTTCGACACAGGTGTTTATTTATTACTATATCGTACAGGGAAGTGGTGAGTGAATGAGGTGTTGTAGATCTGCCACGGGGATTTGTTCTAGTCTTAGTCCGACCATCACCCAGCAACCTGTCCAATTCTCCTGCGTCCCTCCCCCCCCTCCCCTCCCAAGCCAATCTCGCCATATACTCTCCCAATCCCTTTCAACCCCGCCACATACTCCCCAACCTCACCACACACTCCCCCATCTCGCCACATACTAACCCACCTCGCCACACACCAACCCACCTCGCCACACACCAACCCACCTCGCCACACACTAACCCACCTCGCCACACACCAACCCACCTCGCCACACACTCCCCCAACCCCCATCCACCTTCCTCAAGAACACGCTTCAACTCTTCCTAAAAAGATGCACGAGGCTCTTCAAAAGATGAGGATATACTTGATAATTCACTTCCCCCCCGAGCAGTATTCCTACTAAATGATTTCCATAAAGACCGGAAAATCGATAAAAGCAAACTTAAAAAAATAAATAAAAGTGTTTCTCATTAAAGTGGCCAATTCCTCCGCAGAGCCGCAGGAAAGAAAGTCAAATACTGACTTTTTACGAACGCGTCCAGGACCACGTAATAAATGTCAACAGACCAGCTGAGCTTAAAAGTCACCGCCGATTGTTCGAGTCAAGGAAGTTGAACACACACAAACGAACGAAAACCGATGCCCGACATGCACAGGTATATAATATATATCTCAGAAAATGTACCTAATGGAGTCTGCACATGATGAAAATAATCGTATGCTCACTTTTACCGTTTTTTCTGAATATATAAAAAAATGTTCGTGTAATTCCGGTAAACCGTTATATACAGAGCACATACAACGAGCGAGTGACATCAATATGTACTCCTCTAAATGACAAGAAGTTAAGTGATCTGGAACATACACACAAACACACGTGCGGGAGATTGTTTTTCATGGGTGTGAGTGAACGTTGGTCAACCAGTCAGTTTAGCCAAACCGGAGGAGTAGTGCTATGAGTCATTAGTCACAGGCTGCGTCACCTGACCAAGATATACATTAGTAAATTCTAGTAATAACAAATCTTATATAATCCACAATGAAGGTCAACTAACACAGATGAGATAATTACATTACCTTACCTAACCTGAACACAAGAAAAAATTAAGTAATTTTATTTAAGGCAGAATATCAGCGTTTCCGTATGGGCTGTGTTAACCACTCAGGTTCAGTTTCACTTCCTCGTTCTCAAACTCCATTTAAAGCGTGGGGGGGGGGGGGGGGTGTGTCCCGTAATGTGGCAGCATTCAACTGTGGCACGCCAGAGAAGAATAAGCTTTCAGGTATAATGCCAGTGCTGGCCGACCCGAGGCCCCCCCAAACCCATTGTGACCCGATGCTTTTGTTGCCCAGGTTAAAGTAACATTCCCGGAGGATGCATCAAGCACAGCTACTTAAGGCCACCAGCGATAAAAAAATATATATAAAACGAGTGGGCGGTTCTCATACTAACTGAGCTTATCAACGAGTCAGAGTGGCGCCCCCTGGGTACATCCTCTACTGCACCAATTACGGCCAAGTGGCTACTTTTTCACCGCTGGGTCAACACAGGCAGTAAAAGCTTGACTGCGGGGAGGAAGCTGCCCTCAACCTCTCACCCCGCCCTCCTGGTGCGCCAGTCAGTCGCCCCAGCCCCCCCCCCCCCCGACCAATAATACCAACTCAAACTATCACACCTACATCATCACACTCTAAATTACCACATTACCCATCCATCACACCTACATCATCACACTCTCCCAATGTACAAGTACAAGTAGATTAAGATCCAGAGACAACCCTTGGGACACACAGGCCAGGCTTCACAAACACAGTATATATATTCTCTTGAGTCTACACGAGTTCAAAAACCAGACACCCACCCAGTCACTTTTGTGAGGTGTGGTGAGGGGAACGCTAGCATGGATTTACTTTAACCTGAGTTAGCTATCGTGGGGATCAGAGCCGAGGGGTGAAGGGTGGGAGGGGGTGCCAGCTACCAAGGCCAGAGGCGTGCCCAGCTTCCCTGATGGACGATAGCCTACCATCTTCACACAAGGGAGCTTCTCCAGTGACTTATAGTGCCTCTTTTTTTATCTTGTCGCTTCTCCTCCTCCTCCAAAATTAAGACCATGACCTGGTTCTTGACAATATTATTCATAAATAAGTGTTGGTATTATCCGTATTATTAAATTTTTGCGTTCAATGTTGAAAACGAAATTAAGAAACACTATATTATAATGTCATGATTTTTTGCTACATAAACTGTTCCAAACCACCAACATTGTTTCGTTTAAAGCATTATTTTTCGACCCGTATATTCAAAAGATTATTATTGCTTTGGGGTCTCCTTCCAAGTGTCATAAATCATAGTATATAGATACATCCATGAAGCTCTTCCATTAATCCCCTCTATAATCTCCACAGTATTAAGGGATTAACCACATTAAAGTTCACACCAGACCAACACACACTAATCCCTACCCCTGTTAACCATACTCTTTTCTCTGGTATCAAACTGCGTATCACTGTTCTTGCCACAGATCCATGCCCCCAGTTTTCTCAGCCGCCTTAAACTATCCAATAATCCACCCGCCAGTAAATAAATCCCCCTATTACCCTCTCGAGGCCAGGACGATCCTCCATTCATTACGGCGGAACCAGCGACCATATCTCAGGCCGGCTGGCTCTAAGCTGGGACCCAGTCTACGCTAATGGGAACTCATGAGCACCAGCACGAGAGCCAGTCTCCTCCCCCAACCCTCACACCAATTCTCCTACTCTGGGAAACTTCGCAAAAACCGAAGCTTTGGACTCTTCTCGGATGTTCTCGTCATTTACTCAAAATATTTGTTTTCCTGATAATTCTCTTCAAAGCAAAATATAACAGGTTGGCGTAGGCCAAGTGTTGGCCCACGTCCAGGGAGTTCTCAGCCTCTGCAGGGCTGCGGGAAACAGCAGCAGTTTTCAGGTATATGGCTGGTTACTCCTTCAACATCTCACGAGCCACTGGGGAGATAACCAGATTATCTGAGGTGATCAATGACCCGTTTACCAGTATCTCGCATAACTGGGGGTAAAATGTGTGAGGCTGCCAGTGTGCACGTATTGAGAAGCTATACCAGTGTCCTGGGAACCATCTATAAAACTCTAACAACCTGCCGATAACTATTGATTCCACACACAAAGTTACGGCACCTCCACCTTCCTCACAAGAAAGAGAAAGGATATGTAGTAGGAAGGATCGGCCTTAGAGTAACAAAGGTTTAAATATACCGCCTCTACTCCAGACCGAGAGGTATGATCCAGCCCAGTCTCAACACTTTCCTCATTCAGTTAACAGTCAAGGGTAGTTATTAACTACATCACATATTCCAGTTTTCTGCTCTGGAGTCATAATCTATCAAATTCAATAAACAAGATTGAGGAATCATTTACCCAAGCTTTATATATATATATATATATATATATATATATATATATATATATATATATATATATATATATATATATATATATATATATATACTGCGCGCATGGCCTTTAGACACATAAGTAATTAGCGTAACAGCGTCCACCAAGTAAAAAGTATTGACTTGGCGTCTAGATACCAACATGTGCATGGTCAAGCTCCCTATATTTTCCTCTTGAGACGTGCACATCCGCCCTCGCACCCACTCACCAGATTAAAGTCCTTATCCATTCATCTCCCAAAATTCAATAGAACTCGTCACTGCCTCTCCAAAGCTCAATGTTTAACCTTTTCGGTAACTTTGAGACTCGCTCGACTTTCCGAATAAATTAGACTCCATTAAGCATCTTCCTATTCCCCTGCCAAGTTCTCATTTTCCTGAAAAAAGTTTCTTCAGAACCTAATTGACTTTCAGGTAAAAAAAGATCGCGGTTGCCAGACTTCGGCGTAAATTCGCATACCCTGAACAGTACACATTTTAGCTACATGATTGTGCACACCAATAAAGTTAATACTACGAGTACACTGCCCTGTGAATCGGCTGTTGCCGCCTTTACATATGAATTAAGCACAGGTAATGCATTGCCATAACAAATTTCACGCTTTCCAGAACATTTCAACAAATAAAAAAGAATGGTTGGCTAGTCGGCGAACAATTTTACTTAAATCGAAGAAAATCTGTTTAATTACCTAAATGATAAAGCAAAAATACACGAAAAACTCCACGAAGTAATTTACCTTTACCCGATAATGTAACGCCTATTGTGGAAATGTTGTGATCTTAATTAAGGAGAAACGCTTAACATTAGCAACACACGTCATTAAAGTGTGAGGCTCCTGACTCATTACACTGAAGGTACTTATATCCCATCTCACTAATCCCTACCACTAACCTCCACCATCCCCATTCCTACTTCGTTGTTAACATCACCCTCCCCCAGCTTCCCTCCCAATTCCCATCCCCATATTCCCCACCACCCTTCACCCCCACGAGATATAATGCTTCATTAGCAAGAGTCTTCTGATGCGGTGATTACGCTTATTAAAAACTGCCGCCTTGGCTCAAGAAAGCTAATTACCTGCAGCGCCAACCAAAAAATCCCTCCATAAAATACATCGAGCCAAGGATAGAGAAGACTCGGAACGTCCGTAATCCTTAATTGCAAGTTTTCAACATAAAGTCCGAAGAGAACCAAAGCTACTGGTTAATGCTACTTGATTGCACAAAAGGAAGTGATGTATGGATATAGTTCGTCCAGCCAACCTAGACAACCCACAATATCTCAAGAGACTAAAATCAACAATCCCAAACAATAAAACGTAGAAGGTCCTCTAAGTAAATTCCCGACGTCTCATACTCTGTGGTTCCCAGGAAAAGAAGGCGTAGTAAGAGTATTGTGGTGAAATTGGAGCGCACATCCCTCAAGAGCTACAACTTCACATGTCAGGGGCGCAACATAGCGTGTGTGCAACCCCCAGCAGCCGCACGCCGCCAAAAATACGGACTGCCACAACTCGGCCAGAAGCCACCAGGCGAATAACAAAGGTTTTACTGGCCTTGCTCTGACTAGTGAAATTTTTAACGCCCTGGACAACTCGAGGTTTCATGTTTATAAAGGATAAACAAAGCGAAAATATGCAAATTAAAATATCAGGCTGGGTAAAAACCAAAACTGAGTTAACGCCGTTGCCACTGTTATTTGCTCCAATTTGCATCTTAAGTGTAAACAAAGGGATTTTTCCACGCAGGCGGTGTGGCTGACGCTTGGCCTGGACATCATCAAACGTTCCAACATCAGCAAAGGTTTCGTGATGAGACAGGTGCAACGGGATTTAAAAAAATGAAATAAAATATCTCAATAGAGCAACCAAGACGTAACACGGCACCATTTTCCAGGAATAACCCTGGCACCTGCCTTATCTAGGCGAGGAAGCATGAGCCAGACTCTTTAATCGAACAATACATCCTTGCATAAACGGGATTAGCCCCGAGTTTCATTCGCAGCGAAGGCATTACAAAGAAAGCCAGCGAAACATTCACACAGTAACTCTTAAAACATGTAACAAATCTGTGCAGCGTGGATGATCTAAACAATTTACAGCTTACAAGTCTTGTCAGTCCTGGCTTGTCGAAAACCACAGTAGACTAATTCGTGCTAGCAATTTCCTCAGTTTAAAGTTCACTTATTGTTAAAAGAAATATCTAGCTTCTTGTTTCTTACTTATTTCTTATAATAAAAACTGCTGCCTCAGAGACAGATACAATACATGGTTCTTTCAAGTTGGGTATTTTTAGCTTCAAGTTTCATTTAGACCGTATCGGATGTACCGGTATCAGAAAACCATTACACAATCACTATGGCTACTGCTCCTTCCAAAGAAAATTATACGGAGAGAATATTTAATTTCCTTGGCCTCACTAATGAGAAATTATAATCTGTTAATCTAGGAGACTCAAATGTTTGTTATTTCATAAATTTCGGTGAAACAACGTATGAGCATTACAATGTCATTAACACTTCATGTGAATTACTGATAATTTGCCACACGTTTAAACATACAATTTATGCCTCCTACTTCCGTTATGATGCCCCGACAACAATTTACTTCCAACAATGTACAGCGGTGTAACTAAGGGGGTTGCGAGGGGTGGGGGAGACAACATTAGCAGTTCAAGCCCCTTCAATAACAGTGACACACCCACGGGGACGAGCACGATGGAAGATTACAAACCTACATACCGTACAATCACGCATAGGACTACATTCTACCTTGAGCTACTGATGACCCCCCCCCCCCACTTCCTTGTTCAGCTACACCTGTTCCCATTCCAATACATGCGTATTTTTTTTTAGAAAACTCTTTGTGCAGAATCCTAATAACGATGACTACAAAATCAGAATAAACTGGATAGTACTCGGGGAGGGGGGGGGGGGGGGGGGGGTCCACCCAACGTCGTACCACACGGCTTCTTAACTGAGCTCTTAAAAAGTAAACGCATTAACACCATTTCATTTTTCCCTCACTGCTGGTAATTTCTCCTCGGCGATAACGACTTCCTCCTAGTGACGAACTTGTGTTATTAAATAATAATAAAAATAATGTTTTGTAGTTATAAAAATGCACATTTGTAACATTATTGAAATCTAAGTTTTACAGGGTGAGTACTGTACCGGTACATAAAACGTTCCTAAATAATATAGGTAATCAATGCTTAATGTCTCCAGCCAAGATCTGGAAATATATATAATTAGTCAATATCTTCCAAGTGATAAAAAACACAAAATCTAAAATTTCATAAAACTTGGAAGGAAAGGCACTGTTAGACTGCAGCTAGAATCTAGATGAAAGTTTCCTGAGTTACCTCTCTAACAGATATTGTTTTCGGTAGTTTTGTTGGCGCCATGGCACCTGGGATGGTGTTAGATATGTGTCGCTAAATTTTTCTCGGTCCCGTTCACAAAACAAGCTCGCCCTCGTCTTTTGTTTGGCTTTCCAAGTGAAGAGGTTATTCGCCGTCACTATTGAGCTGTTGTCACATCCACATTCTAAGTCTCGAAACATTTCTATCAACTTTTCTACCCACCAAACCTTGCTTATAGCTGATCTCTTAAAATATTATAAAGAATAGGAGCAGTAATCTGGACCTGTGTTGTCTACCAGGAAACAGTAAACATGAGCGACACAGCTACATCTCAAAATAAGTTAAAGGTGACACTTCTCTTTATGAGGGCCCCGCTCTCACAGCTTGAAATCCTAAAATACTGTATACTCTTTATTACAAGCATCGCTTGTCCACTTGACTGAGGTGGACAACGTTCAAGCACCAACTATCGTACGTTGGCCCCTAGATAATGCTTATCTTCAAGGCAAATACATAAAGATGTGTGCGCCCGACGTTCCTTTAAATACATTCAGCAATAATATCAGAAAAGGATATATTAAGCGCTGCTCTCAAGAGCTCGTTCCTTGATCTTATCAACTTTCAAATAAGCCTAACTGCATAAAGAAGGATAAAACCACAATTATATTACCCCTGTAGTAATGCAGTATGCAGTGTGATTTTATCAAGATATATATATATATATATATATATATATATATATATATATATATATATATATATAATATATATATATATATATATATATATATATATAGTTAGTAGTTCTCAAATTGAACTAAAGATGTCTGGTGCGATAGCTATGTCCGTCCTATCCTTGGGCACAATCATATTCTACCCAACCCCAGTATTGACGTCATCATTTTACTTAACATACTGTAGCTACAGTATTAGGTATTCACTTGTCACACCACATCCCACCTCATTGGCCAACTGAAATTGAATCGTGAACGACTGTCTTATCCTGAATACTCACAGACTGTCTTACACCGGGAAGTAAATGAGTGCCTCCTCCAACACAATCAAGCCAAGTCTTCGTTAACACACCATCTCCTTTCAAATGCTTATTAGCTGTCTCATTCACAATGCTCATTCCAACTCCCACTGATTGCACATACCATACCTTACACGAAACTGTTCAAGATCTGCCCAAACATTAATAAACCCGTTTTCATTAAATACTGAGAAAATAATCCTTCCCAGTGAAACCTACTGCTTTTGAAGCTCCAGAAAGCGAGGAAGTTACTACTTAAATATGCCTTTTGAAACTAGCTACTCGAGCCCACCTGGCTAACAAACCTAGTTTAAACTTTGATAACCTCACACAACAGGTAACCTACTTGAGACAATGAGCACCTCAAAGATAACCACACAATTCATATATAATATAAAACTGCTGAAGGAAATAAGAAAGGAATACATGTACAGTTTTATATAGTGCAGTACAGCACTGCATTACCCCCTTTCAAGCTTTCTCCATAGATACACAATTCTTTATATCCTGATCTATGATAATGTATACCTAAACCGGGTTTGGGGTGAAACTCGACACAACTACAGTACAGTATACCACAATTATTCGTATCGTCAAGTAAACCAGTCCGGTACCACAGTACAACTGTCCAACACAGTAACAGTAATGCTTTACACTATTGTACTGTACATTCTTCTCTGCATTACTAATTATATTATACACAAACCAGATTGGCCTAAGGCAGTGTTACAACTGCTGCAATAAAACCATAAAATACATTTCTGACCTGTCCCCCCCCCCCCCAAAATACGATTTTTATAAAAAAATAAAACCAGCGTTTTTTCCTTTGCATCACTTGTCCGAATTTGCCCAAAATATCACAAACAATATTTCTCTTACTCTTTTCCTGTAACAATTTAACTACATACTCAATACCGTACTTGACCTTTTGAACCTTAAAACAACTACAGTACAGTACAAGTACTATATGAGCTTGTGTGAATAGTTTCTACGGACAAGTGAGACAAACCTCAATACCTGTACTATTGATAACAACTCTTGACTACTAAATATTCTATAAGAATCATCAACCTGGTTATTAGAATGGGTATACAGTACTGGGATATATCCCGAGTCTGATAGCGGGATACACTAAGAATGTGGTGCTGGAAATAGAAAATACAGTACTGTATAATAATCTACAGTGTACTCAAATATCTTCAGAAGCATTCCGTATACTATACAATACTTTGCAAACTTGTTGTATTCAGTTGTTGCTGAAGAAAGTTGAGTAGACTGTAAAAAAATATATCTTAATACAAGTAATCTACAGTCAACTAAACTATCTTCAGCAACTGCCAAACATAACAAATTTGCTAAGTACCCCCCCCCCCCCCGTATATACAGTACGGCATAGGGCAGACAACCATCCAAAGCGACCAGCCTTCTGATAATGAGGTTGAGGTTTGTCCCCCCAAGGCAACATGAGCATCTGAGTTATTATTCCCTGTAGAGACATGGAAGCGACGACCAGGGCCGACGCATCACCTCCCAACAGGCTATTATAACTCGCATCCCGCCCACCGCAATCACCCATTATCCCATCTTGTTGCGAATACACGCCTCCTAGTCATTATCTTAGCAGTCGCAATAGTGTAGATGGGCTTAGCGAAAACCATATGGGCCTGGCAAATTATAGGTGCATCAAATAGGCAACCAATACACAAACTTTCCAATACAGTACAGTACTGTACATTAAAAGACACCTTCATACATTAATGAAATTTTTATTTGCGATTCAGAGCGACTCTTTTTCCTTTTGCACTTTATGAGTTCATTCCGAGTCTGTTTATAATACCATCACTGACTGACCATTGAGACATACAATGGCTTTAATCCTTACAGCTTGAGAAAATTGTGAGTCATGCCATAAAGTTGGATATAATAAAACGCATTAATGCCATACCCTGGTCTTCATAAATTTTTTAGAAAAATTTATTTCGTTTGTATGAGAGCATCTAATATGAACAGCAGACTGAGGTGGGAGTCCAGTACACATGTAGTACTGTACAGTACAGTACTTTCAAAAAGCACCCAATACCAAAACAGATTCGGGACTACCCAAACCTTCTAATGTGCAAAATTTCAACTTCCATGGCTCACTTGGGAGGTTAAACGATACTTATAAGACTGACTGAATGACCCTTTAAAAGCTATCAGATTTGGACTAACTGCTAAATAAATCTGTTTTTATTGAAAAGCTGAATGTTTTAAAACCACTTGGTATGCACTGAAAACTCTATTGGATGTCGGTATTTGTGATACTTGCATGATATCGACCAACACTGTAAAGGCAAGTTCTTAGCATGATACAGAACTAAGCCTCACAGTACTGTTTCTCAGCACCAATTAACTAAACATAACTTTTATTGTGCTAAAACAGAACAAGGTATATTTCATGATAACCAGAGGCAATGATAAGATTTCAATTATGGAAAGGATTTCCCAGTGCAAGATCACAATTTAACTGGTGAGGCTTTATGTTCAAACTGGGAATTGAAAGGGATTCATTGCATTCCCGTAAAGGAGATTTTCCAAATTTAGAGAAACATTCCTCCCACTCATTTGAAACAGCGATGCTGTCTATTTTACTGGAACAATTTTCTCTCCCTCCATGACTTTTGTCTCATATATTCACTTTACAGTGCCAAAGTTTAGGACGTAAGGTGCTGATACCATCACAACCAGAATTCACTAGTATTACTATAAAACTTCATTTCTCATCAGCGCTGAGCAAGGTTTATAGTTTTATTTCAACTCAAACAACAATACAGAAGCATGCATTTGGAAACAACAGCAGAGGTAAGAGTTCTGGTAAAAATAATGATACAGTAGTTGCCACAAGATAACAATCACCTTTCAACTCGTTACATGTCAATTACAAAAACACAAGTCTATTTCATCACTACAGTAGATACAGTACATAGTAAAATAAAATGCACCTGCAGTTGAAAAGAAGGACAACATTAAACATTATCAAAGTACAGTACTGTAATGAAGAAAACCAATGACCATGGACTGGTCATGACTACCTGGTACTTCATAACTGACGAGATTGACAGCAGGTAGTCAGAAAGATAGCATAAATGTGTTACCCAAGTGCGAAATGACATTTCCTGAATTTTTTGCAAATTCACCCGAGTTGAAACCTAGTTTCTCCATCTCTCCTATTTTGCAATATGTACACTATATGACATTGTGTGCACTCACAAAACCCTGTGGACCCATTGTTAACAGAACTCATGTTCCAAACTTTATACGGTACAGTATTAAATTTTGTGTGTAGAGTATGCAGAACATACAGGTATAAGTCAATTCTAATCAGTAAAAAACAAATGGGGAAAAAAGAAATTGTTAGTGGAAAAAAACAGCAATTTCTATTTTTCTAGCCTTCAACTTTTCCACACACACACTGCTGACTGCCAGCAGGACACAAAATAAGCCAGAGGAAAATGTTCCTCATTTAAAAAATTATGATAAAAATGTGAGTAGCAGTCCTATCTAACTTGCTAAGTGTGCGATTCAGTTCCTGGAACTTTCACACCTCACTGAGGAATGTGTACTACAACAGTTTAATGCTGATTTAAACACCATAAATGTGAATATTGTACAATACAATACAGGGTAGTAGCTAACTAACATTGCGTCAACCTGGTAATACTCTCGTAAGACACAGACACCATTAGCAGGGTGTAATATAAAAGAATAATAAAAAAATAAAAAAACTCCCATACACAGTAGTATAGTGGTATGTACAAAGTTCATTTAAATCAAGTTGGTTTTACAATAAGTCTCACATAACAATGATTTGTTTTGCCAGGACATTAAACCAATCAAAATTTCCCTTTAAAAGATACACTAAGAACCATGGCTTTATTTCTATTAGCTAAAGCTACTAATTGCAGTATACTGTACTACACTACAGCATATTACAGTATTGGAAATTCAACCAATGAATATCGTACCGTACATAACATGATCACCTTTTCCTCTCCTGCCCAACATGAACTCTCAAAGCTTACATAACCTAGTACAGTATAGTAAAGCACTTATATTGACAATTCTGTTATTGCACAGCTCAATCAAGCCTCAAGAGAATGGCAAAAATTAATTCTAATACCAAAAGCTACAAATAAGTTCAGAATCTCTGCTAAAAGATGTATAAAGTTATAAACTAATACAGCATGTTAGCAATATTTTTCTGTGATTGCAAATGTTTAATGACCAGCCATGACCGATAAGTTGTACATATTCTGTTCATCCAAACGATGTAAATATTCAGGATTACTCCATTGGATTCAGGTTTTACATGCAACATTAAAATGCCTTTTAATGAAAATCCTGATGAAAACAAATATTTTGTAAATCTACATTCCTTCTCTACATACAGTAACCAAAAAATGTAAGGACACACAAAAATATTAATAAGCTTAAATACAAACATTTTGAATGCAGTTAAACTTAAATTCAGAAAATGAGCACAGTAGAAGTCCCATTACACAGGTGTTCTTTGAAAAGAGAACTGGCTGTTTAAACTACAGTACGTACAATATACAGGCAGTCCCCGACTTACAACAGGGATACGTTCCTGGACCCTGATCTTAAGTCAATTTGTTCATAAGTTAGAAGTGTCAATTCCATACTTTAGGTAGGTTAAAGCACAACACTGTCCATACAAAACAACAATACTATCCCATACCTAGCATATAATGTAAATACTGTATATAAAGTGAAGTTAACCAATATAGAATAATAAAAATATAAAAAATGGGATTTAAACTACAGTATAATAATAAAACTGTACAGTATACAGTACTGCAATAATAATTGTTCTTGACTGACAAAGCCATGAGATTCTTATTTCCAGTGCTGTACTGTATTGTAGAGTCCTTATGCCAACATCATCTGCTGTTTTTAGGGCCAGGCGGTCACCCACCCAAGTACTAACTAGACCCAACATTGCTTAACTTCGCTGATCGGACAAGAATCTGTGTTTGCAACGTGGTACTACATGGTGCATATTGATAACAGTTTAGGAACCACAGTCAACTTCAATAAAAGGCAAACCAATGTGACAATGTGAAATAAGCTACATATTCAGTTTAACTTTACTTTTTCATCAGTAATCTCACCTAACCACCAAATACAGTATTTAGATATGGTGACATAAAACAGGTAATGAGCGATTACTAGAATGTACATCACACACACACATACATACACCTAAGTACTGTACATGCAAAATCTTAAATATGGTCTCACGTCAAACCACAATTTTTTTTAAATGTACAGTCCCTTTCACTAGCGCGTTTACCGGGGCTCGTCATATTTGTTTTAATTTTATTCTATATTATGTTTACTATTGTGAGTTTCCTTCTGTCAAATGTAAACAAACATAGTGCTGCCACACTGCACAAAACCTGATGAGCCCCTGTCAACACACAAGTGAAGGAGACTGTACCTACCAATTACAATTAGTCTAGCTTTTCTAGCACATCCTAGAAGAAAGCTTAAAAGGCCTTGAACAAGTGCAAGACATATATTGTACTAGCAATACAATTTCTTTCTAATACTGTACAGTACCAGGTACCATAACTTATTAAAGCTATCACAAATGAAGCTCTATAGCAGTGGTTCTCAACCTTGTTTGCCCCATGCACCCCTTTCACCATATGTCAGAATGTCATTCCCCCCTCCTTTCCAAGATTGTCTGCCTCAAAAAGAGACATTCCAAATAATATGCATATAATACTGAATATCCTTTATTTTTTCCATATTAGTACATATACATTTACAATTTTACATGGATTATTTTTATAGTGGAGTTTTACAAATTAAATGCCAATTGAAAATGTTGATGGATTTATAAAACTTGAATAAAAGTAAAATAGTTTTTTTTTATTTATAATGAATTACTTAACAGACCAAACTGATGCATAATGCAATAAACAAAAAGTTCAATAGAATACCAGGATATTGTAAATTTGTAATTAATTTTATTCAGATGAAGATTACAGTCAATGAGAAACCTGTGATTGTTTTTTCTTCGCCAATTCTGGATACGCGGAGGAGTGCTTGAAAGGGCACAACGCAGGTCATTTTTCTACCTCTAATCTACTACGTTGCTTCGTTTTAATTTGCAACAGAGTTGAAAAGCCTGACTCACAAAGATATGTCAACACAAACGGAAGCAATGCACGGATAGCTCTTTCTGCCACTTTTGGGTAGGAATCGCAAATCAAGGGCCAAAATTCTGTGATTGATTTCTCATCGAACATATCTCTTGCTCCCGAATCAGTTCCCCCCCCCCCCCCCCCAGGGGGGAATTCCCCCCTGGTTGAGAACCCCTGCTCTATAGGCAATGGTAAAAAATTCGATAGCAATAAAATACACCATTGCATTCATTATTTCTAAACATGTTGCCTGTGTTGCTCAAAGTAACTTCTGTAACAACTTTTCACAATCATATTCCAGCAGCAATGAGGAGCTTCTTGTTTTAAATCAACATGGTGTGGGCAGGATTTGGAAAGCAAAGGATAACTATGGTCTTTCATGAATAAAAAGTGTCACAATAAAATATTTGAAACAAGGTAAATAAAGTTTTAAGAAGTAATGGTACAGAATAGTTTTGTTCAACAATTACCACCAGTACAGGAACTAATTTTGACAAGCTCTATCCCTGGGTACCTCTCAAATACAATAATGAGCTAGCCTTGGAGAGGAGATCATATCAGGTTTGGGCTGCTCTGGTACAAAAGATGAGTAATATTGTACTGTACCAAACTTGAAAATGGATCTTGCCATACAGATTCTGATACTGTTATGCTTTAGGTAAAAATGTGCTGTTATTAGGAAGGAAGGTTAAGCTGACAAAATTAAAACCCAAATACAAATAAGAAGAAAAGGGGCAGTGTAGCTACCTGAACGAACAGCAAAGTGTGGTACAGTAATGTAAAATGACAGATTGCAAGATGTTCCCAAGTGTAAACGCAATGTATAATGTACTGTATATGCAGTCCATCACATGGCCTTAACCAAGCTGGAAAAACCCGACATTCGGGGTACATCCTTGGGCCACGCTGTTAAATTCTGCTACCTGGGTGACATGATCAGTGCTGAAGCTAGCTTAGTAGTGGCTAAAAGTTTATGGAGATGTTGCCTTTATTGATGGCAGGAGTACCTTCTCTTCCTGTGAAAGGAAAGATATAGGCAACTGGCCTGAAAAGTGTAATGTTGTTTGGTAGTGAAACATGGGCAGTCAAAGATGATGACAAACATAAGCTTGAGTGAGCGGAAATGAGAATGGAGAGACAGATGTAAAATGTGACGTTGAAGGATACTAAACACTGTTCAATTCAAGAGGGTTGCTGGTCATTGAGAGTATTGACAGGGTTTTGCATAGATGGAGGTTGAGATGGTTTGAGCATGTAGTGAGAATGGAGATCAACTCGGTCAACAGATGCACAAGTCTGAATATGGTCAGGAGGAAAGTTAGGGTAAGCCGAGAAAAACATGGGGAGAGGTTGTAAGAAGTTACCTGACAAAAGGGACAACAAGAGATCATGCAGGAAGGACAGCTGCTTTCACATGGATAAAATGGCAGTAAAACAGGGATGATGACAACAGTGGGTCAGTTCATTCTCCAGATATTTTCAGATACAAGTTCTTTCTTACTTTAGCTACTCTTTCATTGTCCAGTATTAATACAAGAGGACACCAGATAACCCAAAGAAAACATGTAATGTTTGATAGGATTGCACTGGTTGACACTCTTCCACATAAGACAAAAAGGTTTGAACCCACAACCACAGTGGTGAGAGGCAAGCATTCTGACACTGGTGCCATTTTATTTTATGTTTGGTGAATAGTACTGTATCCCTGTATCTAGAATGAACCACCAGATTTAATAATTGCTTAAATGCACAATTTAAATCTGGGGGGGGGGGGAGGGAAGTAAGAAAATAAAGGATCGAATCTGCAAAGGCAACAGCAGGTAAGCCATGGCCTCCACACTTTTGTTACTTGAGCCAATTGACAAAATTCACTCGTGAACTACCAGGTACAGTACGTCTAATTTTATCAGAAACAAATCAACTAATTCTGCCAAAATGAGTGTATGTATAATGCTAAAAAGTTCATCCCAATAGAAGAAAACACAGTTCAGTGATGTTCCGGTCATGTCTTAGTTCAAGGCAGATGGTTCACCCCACAAATTTTTCAGAGGCGGTTTATCATTATTCATAGTTTAAAAATCTGAAACCTCCTAAAGCATGCAATGACTTTATCCTTTTCCAAAACCATTGCCTAAAATAAGTAAAATACTGTACAGTATGTCCAACATTGGCAAAACAAACCACTGAACACTGATTTCCACTAAAATCAAGTATAGTTCAGAGGGGTTATAGGGTGTGTAGAAAATGGCACCTGGGGAGGAGTCACTATGCATTGGAAGGTTCCAGAATTCAGGGGAAAAAAAAATCAAGATTCTAAACCAACTACAGTACTGTATTAAGGAGCCATTAAAATAAGACCTAACTGTTTCTTTTCACTTGCCAAAAGCAGCAGTATACTCGCCATTTAAAAAAAAATAATAAATTCCGAGTCATCTTTTCCATCTTCGACAATCTGATTCAGATTCAATATTCAAGGCAGTAAAAGAAGTGGCTTAATTGAATTTCTGAAGAATTTAATTATAATTGAATCATACCAGTAAGCTTGTTTTAATTCATAAAATGCACACACAATGGGTAAGAAAGGATTAATTTATGACAATAAATTTTTGAGAGGTCACAATCATTTCTTCCCAATGAATTTGTATTCTATGAGATAATTAAAACAGATAAAATAAAAATCCAATTCCAAGATATCACAGTGGTAGTTTTACCGGAATTCCAGAGTTACTGAGTTTATTTCAGTCGTTTATAGAACATTTATTATTAAAATGTAGCATACTTGCAGTTAAAGAGATCCACAGTAAAAGCTACAAGAAAATTACTTTTGATTTACATAGCAATTGATCAAGATTGTCATGGCCTTAAATATATCACTGGATGATGTCTGATGTTAACAGGAAACAACCACTATAGTGACTAACCAAACAAAGTACACTACTGTATAGCAGTAGCTATTCAATGATCCATTCCTTCTAAAATCATATCAAGTTCAGTGATGATTTTTGTCAATTTTCAGAAGGCACTGAGGTAACAGCCTACTTGACATTTCATGAATAAATAAATAACAAAAATCAGCAATTTGAATACCAGATATGATACCAAAAAGAAATGTACATTCAAGTAACAAATATTCTATAAACATAATCCCAAAAACTACCCCTTTAAAAGTGATCATCTTGTTAAGTATTAGCATTAACATTTACCAATTCCATTATTAAAAACATATTAAAACCAATATATAAATTTCTGAATACTGCATTAAATATGTTTATAATAACTTCTGCAGCTATACCTTGTTGAGTTTCTGATTATCAGTAACTCTTCTAGTTCACTCCAAACTAAATGTATGACTACTGTTTATGAACCCATTGTGGAAACAATGAAACACATGCCGTTGTTAGGCTAACCTGAAATGGGCTCTCTTTTGTCAGCAGATGTGTGTTCAGTACAGGAAAATTCTGTTGTTGATGTCTACTACACACGATGACAGATAGTGGTGCACCCAGCTAAGGTTGACACTAATGAGGTGATACACCATCCTTTCCAACACAACACTTTTAATCTAGATGCCACTTCTACAGTTCACATTCATAATTGCCTGGGTTTAATATGTTAATGAAAGTCTTGACTGTGAAAGAGCAGGCTCTGACATACCGCATGATCACAGAGCTACAGTAGTAACCTGGTCATTAACTGACCATGACCTCACCAAAGTTCATGTTACAGCTAATGTGGAGGTCAATATATGTTTACAAAAATAAACTAACTGATGATCATTCCATCTTTCATTCAAGGGATACCAAATATGAAGATTATTGATATTGGGTTTAATGCCAATTTTATGAATACATTGTACTGTACATCTGATGTTACACGTAATATATGAATACTGTAGATTTCAATTTATTCAAGTATGATAAGGGCGAGTTCCCAACTTAATAATTACCCAGAAATCCTGCAAAATACCCACCTTCTATAAAATAGCAGAGTAGAGTGGTTACAGTCTCCTTTTTCTATTTTTGATCAAACTTACCTACTACTTTCACTCTTAAACCTATTGTCAATATTCGTAAAGCAATGAAGACTCATATCCCACTGAAATAATTAGAAAAATCACTTTCCTCTCTTCTCCGCTGTAATGATGAACCCTTCGTTTCAACAGTTATTGATTATTTTACTTGCGTCCACCCTCCTGACCTTTAACACTTCATGTAGCGAGGTACTATATAATAAACAAATGAATCAGCCCAAAATTATCCAGTGTTTGTTTACATATTTGACAAATATTACTAAAAAGTGAATATATGTAAACAAATCTACATTCCTAACTTAAGTCTTCACATAATATATCACAATCACACCCTAAATTTGTTTCAAGAGATCAAGCATCATTATTAACCTTGGTTATTGCATTTCCTGCTTGATGTTTGAAACTTAGTTTGTTTCACTTCAGCAGGTAAATCTCTAAATATCCCGGCTAACCAAAGACCGGTCAACGTACAGTACACCTCTTCTTTTTAACTCATTCCCTCCCTCTACGTAGATCATAAGAATTTAGGTGTATTCAAAGAGAAGAGAATAAAGGAGTGAGTGATGGGCATGGCATGGCATTCCACCACCCCACCAGGTGGTTTAAGTTACCAGATAATGTTTTGCTGGGAATTTCGTTCCTCTCGGTGCAATGTACGCTAATAATTCTGACATGAAACTATATGCGATGACTTATGTTCCATCCAATACCATGATTCGTATACAAGTTCCAACATGCGGGCACTCTACTTCAAGAAACAATATTATCAAAATAAGTGTCGGGGAATCGATGAGAACGCCATCACCGCTGCCCTGCCCAGAAATCTCAGGGACATTTCGCCCAAATGTTAATAACACACACAATAGCAAAGAACATACACACAAAACAAACAATTTACTCACCTCGACATATCCGGCAGCGTATGACGATGCCCACAGCAAACTATGAAGTACAGAATAAAACACAAATAATGTCATTTTGCCCAAATTGCTTAGGTGCTCACCCTCCAACGAGTCACAATGCACTGACTGCTGAACCTCGTCTCCCTAGGTTACTGGAACCTTGTTTATCCGCAGCGCTGCTCTCGTACGCATGTCACAAAGATATCGTTTTCTTTTAAAAGTTTAAGCATACCCCTTATCAAATATCCTTAGAAGTCTTTGATTTTTAAACAATTTTACCTTATTAATTAACAATAATAAAATAAATATTATTGTATTTTTCACTACCTTTGAGTGACGATATTACTCGGCTTATTGGAAACTATTTTCATCTAAATTCAACTTCCATGGCTCCAAACAACGACTTGTTTTTTTGGCATTTAGCAATACCTTATAACTATTACATTCAAAGAAGAAGCTTATAGGTAAATCATATTACCGTATTCTAGAATACAAGCGCCGCTGAACTTTGCAAACTAATCTCCTTCGATATTAAAGCTAATAAACATATACTGTATATGAATTGATACACGTACCTGATGTATGTTTTTTTTAATACGA
>CAUDMG010004073.1:695000-755000 GCA_958450375.1 Homarus gammarus | reverse complement strand
ATGATGCAAAAACTCATCTCTCCGTAACAACTAATAATATATTCTTTTCTGTGAAGTCTCTTGAAAATTTTTGACATGTGCGGTAGTAGCTATATCAGGGCTGGTCGACTTGAATAACTCCAGTCATGTCTCACTTTTGTGTGTGTGTGTGTGTGTGTTGGGAATTTGTACACTATCAATAAATATACAGTTAATAAAAAATTTCTCAATGTTCTAATTTCCTCAATATAACTGCATATGGCTTCAAAATTCTCCAAAGAAGTGTTCAAATTTCAAAATTTTCCCGGGGGTCTTACAGCGCCCCCCGAAACTCCCAGACATTTAGGCTCGCTTCACTCGCCACCCCACCCTCTTGGGTAGTTATAATGAGGGGGGCCCCCACAAAGAGGCTGCCCATGGGCCTCCACAGGTCTAAATCCGGCACTGACAATAGTTGTCTAATCATTAGGCAATATATTGCCGGTAGACTCAAACTACAGTGTAGGTTCAGATACTTATACATTCACCTACAGAAAGAAAATAATTAGACTCCAACAAGAGCACAGGTTTGTTATTAGAGGAAGGAACTAGCTTAAACTTCTTAATTCCAAAACAGAAAGAGAAGGACTTCCAAACTCTTTAATTAAAAAGCTCAACCCCATCATAAGGTAAAGAACCTCAAAATCTCCATAGTGAAAGGAATTAATCAGCTGGGGTTTATCTGGAGACAATTCCGAGGCCTTAAACTGAGATATGAAATATTTAAGTATCCCCGCTAGTCTTGTGATAGGGGAGGACCCGCTTGTCCTGGTAATCGTCTGTTGTGGTGATGACTCATGTGCCTACGACCTAACCAATATCATCACCAAGTAACCATTGTGGTGATGTCTTGTTGCCCACGATCTACCTACCTCTTCTATGACAACAGGTAAGCAACAGATATACTTTCTTTCTCGAATCACTTCCAGAAGCCACCCCCCCCCCCTAAATAATGACATCATCGCTTTGCGTCACCTGCGCCAACATCCTGGACGGGACTCTGGAGGCTGTCAACAACGCTACGATAGCATAACATTAACGAATTTGACGATACCTAACCAAACTTCGAGCACAAGAACAATAAAATTCTTATAAAATGACGCTAATATTTTCAGTGTTAATAATATTGCCATGCCTTAGTGTTTTGTGAGCTGTTGTTCCCTTGAAAATGCATAATAGACATAAAATATAGACTGCACATTTATTTACAAAACTAACTAGTGACATCTTTATTTTCTAACTTCTTACTGAGAAAGAAAAATATTAGACGTTGGATTTTCAGTAGATTATAAGAATTGGGAAAAATAAAAAAGTAAATGACCCAACTACACTGAGACAAACACAACCTCAGTATTATTTATGAAAGGATGAAAAAGGAGACTAGAACAGGACGCACATTCTCAACATCAGATAGGAGTAATGTTGATATGAGGCTTCGAGTTACCCCTGGCAGTCAGTCATAAACACAGGCATTGTTGGCCATGATACCTAGTCCGTGTAACCTGTAACCTTTCAGTCTATTGTCCCTGGGGCGTCCTCACACTCTTCTAACAGTGTGACAATCAACTTAAGGACACACACACACACACACGAGGGATTCACAATGGCTCGTACGATATATATATATATATATATATATATATATATATATATATATATATATATATATATATATATATATATATATATATTTTGATAAAATCACACGGGAAAAGGGAAACAACTGAGCACCTTAGCTGATTTTATCAAGATTTATCTTTCCACGTTTTCATTGTGGATCTACATGAAATATATATATATATATATATATATATATATATATATAAGAGTATAAGGTGTAAGAATCAACCTTACTGTTTCAACTTGAAGCTGAAACACAAAAATACCGTCCAATATTATGCTGATTCTCTGCATTAACTATGAAAGTTTACTAAAGCACAGTTTAAAGAGATAAAATTAATGGCAGTTGAAGCAAAGTCTCAGGACACAAAAGCAACAACATTTGCCTGGTAGCTGGAGGCTCTTCCGCGTGTGTCGCTGTCTTTCACTTGAGCTGCTAGTTAGTCCTTAGAGAAGGATGTTTTAACCCCACGAGGAGGATGTTTTGACGCTATGATGTTTTAACACTTTAAGAAGGATGATGAGAAGAAAGTTTTAACACTATGATGTTTTAACTCTGTGAGAAGGATTTTTAACACTGGGATGTTTTGCCTTCATGAACACGATGACTTAACCCCATGATTACGATGAGTAAACCTATGACAGCTTTATCCTCTTGTTCAACCTTAATACTGTACAGCCCATGTTGTATTGCTTCCCCATTATGAGATGTTCTTATTACCACCATGCTATTGTACTATTCCAGATGTTACTAAATGTTACATAATACTTCCTTGAGATAAATATATAGTATATATCAGGTGCCTATAGGAGAGCACAGGTTCTCAACTGGCTCAGCCATTTTAATATTATTATTATTATTATCCACTCTGTATCTGTGTTTTTCTGGCTAAATAAACTGTTTCAATTCCAATTCAGTTCCAATGGTTATGGTCACTTAACCCCATGAGAATGACATAACCCCTATGAATACGATAATTTAACCACATAAGTACATTTACCCTTGTGTGCAATGACTTAACCTCTTGAGTACTATATCATCGTACTCGAGGAACAGCTCATCTTATTCAGAGGGTTTAAGACGTCGTACTCAAGGGGATATGATACTCGTCATCAACGGACTTATTCACTATATTCAGGATTTCTTATCATACTAATAAAAGCATAACTTGTATTTGGCTTCTTAGTTTGTTAAATATATACACTTTTTCATTTTAAAGGATAAATAACATAAATCACGAAGATAAACTAATAATAAGTAAAACAAAACAATACAAAGATAACAAATAAATTAACAATAAGATAAACAATTAGCTAAATAATAGATTGGCAGAATATATTACAAAGATAAACAAAACGATACTTTACCAAACTCTTGTGATGACGGAGTGACGTAAAACAACTTACTCGTACATTTGGCAGCGACATGATCAGCTCACCGAACCTAATGCTATCATATAAGTCTTTAACGCTTTGTCACTATCGAACATCTAAAAAGAGTATGTTTAACGCTTAAGAACCTCGTATAACACTGTCAGGTCGCTAACTTATTGCCCTAAAGTTTGAGAAAAATTTAATGATTCTCACTGGAGGAGAGTAGCAGGTCCGCACAGTTCATGAGGTGTGTACTATCTCTGTCTCTCTCTCTCTAGAGGTCTCTCCTTGCTTGTCTCTCTGGTTATATCTTTACTTACCTGTCTCTCTCTTCATTTTATCTTTCTCCCCCTCCTCTCTCTGTCTGTCTGTCCCTTACTCCTTCCATCCCTGTCTGTATTTCTTGGTGTCTGTCTCTTTCTCTTTTCTCATCTCTCTCTCTTGTCTACTTTTCTCGTTCTTTCCCTCCCTTCCTTCATTCTTTTTCTATCTCCTTCTCCTCCATCCTCCTTTTCTCTCCTTCCCCCACTTCTCTCTCCTCCTCCTCTTCCATCCTCCCTGTACTTCTCTCTCCCCTCCTTCCCCCTTTTAATTCTCCCTCTCTTTCCATATTTTCTTTCTCTTCCTTCATCCTCTCTTTTTCTTTCTTCCTTTCATTCCTGTTTTTCTCTCATTGTTTTTTCTCTTCTCTATCCCTTCCCCCCTCCATCCTTCTCTTAATCTCTCTCTCGTCCTCCCCTTCCTCTTCCCCCTCTCCCTCTCAAGCTGTCAGGTCGTGGGCGTGTCCCAAGTGAGTCTCTAGTAATGTAAAGCTTTCTAGATCACCTGAAGATCAGCCCCCCCCCGCCAGTTTATTTCACCTGATGATTAACATTCTAGTACTACCTGGGGGGGGGGGGGGTAGGTTAGATTAGGTTAGGTCAGGTTAGCGTTAACTTGGAGGACTTATCTTCAGGTGATCCCATCAATACTGCCAAGCCACAGCCCATTCAGCTAGAGAGAGAGAGAGAGAGAGAGAGAGAGAGAGAGAGAGAGAGAGAGAGAGAGAGAGAGAGAGAGAGAGAGACTTACTTTCATTGGTGATTTATAGTCATCTATCGTCATCAGTGACCCAGGCACAGGTCACTGACCCACATCGGGGCCTGGGGGGCGAAAATGTAACAATAATAATAATAAAAAAAATATAATAATATTAATATTAATAATAATTATTCATAGAAAATGAAATTTATAATAAAATAAAATAAAATAAAAATAAAATACTACTACTAATAATAATAATAGTTATAATAATAAAGAACCATAAAGAAATACAAAAATGAAAAAAAAATCAAAAGTGAGAAACAATATATGTATGTTGTGTTGTCAATAGTAAGAGAAACAATTGAGACCTTACAATTGTGTGTAAATGAGGCAGAAAGTCAGATCAGCAACCTGGGGCTTGGCCAAAATTTTCGTGATGCCATATGGCAGCAGGGTCTACCATTAGACAACACATTATGCTTCCAATATCTTCCCAGGCGGTAGTACCTCCCCGTTTGGTAGCTGCCTACTACCTCTGCAAGAGCTGTGGCTAATATGGATACGGAAATGTCGTTCTCTGGGCAGCGCAAAGTTAAAATGAACGTAATTCGTCAAGGGAGAGTCTTGCTGAAGGCCGGAATCTTACATAAAATATAACAAGCAATTTCTTAAAGCTGGCCAAGTATTCAACGTCATTTTAACCTTCAACTTTGACTTATCTCGAGAAAACAAGAGACACCACCCTGGGAAATGACACTCAAGAGGTGTTGTTTGAAGTGTGAAGAGAATAACTCACAGTATTTGAGAGAGAGCAAGTACTGTAACCTCAGGGGACAAGAGCTTCACTGTGGTCGATGTTCAGACCTCTGGCTCTTCCACCCCTCATTTACCTGATGCCCGTGAGACAGACAGACAGACAGACAGAGACAGACAGACAGACAGACAGACAGACAATCATTCACAAATGTCCGTGAAGAACCCAAACAGGTGAGCGTCCTGATGGTCGTTATGCTGCAGGTAAGATTGATAGGCGACTTTATTTACTGTAAACAAGATGATATGACTTGATTTGTTTACTGAACACCGTTGTCTCTGTCCTGTTGTAAATGATCGTTCAGTACCTACACCTGCTCTTAGTTCTGTTACCTGTACAGTAGTGTTGTAGAGGATGGTGTGACTTACAGTGATATGGAGTGGTGTGTGTGTACTGTCATCAGGAGTAGTGTTTGTGTACTGTCATCAGGAGTAGTGTTTGTTTACTGTCATCAGGAGTAGTGTCTGTATACTGTCATCACTGAAATCTCCATCACAAAGTTTATATCTGTACCTCGAGCGTTGTGTCTGAGGTGATCAAAGATGTATTGCTATGGATATTGAAATAGCTTCTTTAGCCACAGACACAAATGAACAATAACAACAATACGGACATGACTGAGCTAAGTGAGAGCCTGAACCCTCTTAGTGGATGTTTATCGTAGGGAATTATTATGTAACATTTAAATATCATCAGGATTATAACATAGTACATAGTGTAAGTAAATATGTATTAGAATGTTACCACGTTCATAAAAATACATATAGTTGAGTTATGTTAAAGTGAAACAGTAAAGCAACCACAGTTAGGATTATGTCGTGAGGGTAATTTCTATGGTGTTAAAATCTGTCATAATGATTTTGATTGACACAGTAAAATAAAAAGCAAAATTAAATACTTAGACAATAGATGTATTTTAAAAGATGATTTAAATGAAGTTATTGTACATTGAGTCTTACCTTAGTGATCATGCATTATTATACTCTACCTGTACTTGCACCAACACCTGCTACCTGTACTTACACCAACACCTGCTACCTGTACTTGCACCAACACCTGCTACCTGTACTTACACCAACACCTGCTACCTGTACTTGCACCAACACCTGCTACCTGTACTTGCACCAACACCTGCTACCTGTACTTGTACCAACACCTGCTACCTGTACTTGCACCAACACCTGCTACCTGTACTTGCACCAACACCTGCTACCTGTACTTGCACCAACACCTGCTACCTGTACTTGCACCAACACCTGCTACCTGTACTTGCACCAACACCTGCTACCTGTACTTGCACCAACACCTGCTACCAGTACTTGCACCAACACCTGCTACCTGTACTTGCACCAACACCTGCTACCAGTACTTGCACCAACACCTGCTACCTGTACTTGCACCAACACCTGCTACCTGTACTTGCACCAACACCTGCTACCTGTACTTGCACCAACACCTGCTACCTGTACTTGCACCAACACCTGCTACCTGTACTTGCACCAACACCTGCTACCTGTACTTGCACCAACACCTGCTACCTGTACTTGTACCAACACCTGCTACCTGTACTTGCACCAACACCTGCTACCAGTACTTGCACCAACACCTGCTACCTGTACTTGCACCAACACCTGCTACCAGTACTTGCACCAACACCTGCTACCTGTACTTGCACCAACACCTGCTCCCAGTACTTGCACCAACACCTGCTACCTGTACTTGCACCAACACCTGCTACCTGTACTTGCACCAACACCTGCTACCTGTACTTGCACCAACACCTGCTACCTGTACTTGCACCAACACCTGCTACCTGTACTTGCACCAACACCTGCTACCTGTACTTGTACCAACACCTGCTACCTGTACTTGCACCAACACCTGCTACCAGTACTTGCACCAACACCTGCTACCTGTTTCTGAAAATGTGGAATAAGATATTGACAAATTGGAGAGATTAAGACCACATACTGTACAATTATACACCACCTTCCGCCCAGCTCTCGTGACGCTCGTACTAACACAAGCGGCCCGGGACTGGAAATTGGGATGTTACTGTCCAATCAAATTTCCAGGACTCAGCTGGGACTATCCAATTAGCTAGCCTGAAAGAGATTAATACAGCCAATCAGCTTTCAGAGGGGCAGTCAGAGTCAGCCAATCAGCTGCCAGTTATTGTAGTCGTGCTTATAATAGGACAGTAACTTAATTTCCCTCTGTATATGTACCAAACAGTAAGACTTCCATATAACATTATTTTCTCGTTTTTTTTTTTTCGTGAAATAATTTATTCTTTGTGTTTTATATAAGAATTTCAATATATACTAATAAAATTCCTTACATGCTTAAATATATCTTGATAAAACCACACAGGAAAAGGAAAACACTGCATATGTTATTGTATGATTTCACGGTCAAATGAAAGTCTTTGATATATCCTTTTATCAAAACTAGTCTAACTATTTAGTTGAAAATTGGTAGGTAAGCACGATTTCTATATTTCCTTCATATTTTATATATAATTCGTGTATATAAGTCAAATGAGCGCTTAGCAGATAACCCTTACCAAATCAATGAACTGAGCTCCCGCGGTTGAGGTGATAAATTCCTAATAATTCATAACATTAAACGTGTTCCAATATTTCGAATTTTGATAAACATTCATAAGGAAAGAGAGACAGTGATATATATATTTACTATTAACGAGATGCTAACGTTATATAATGAGATGGCAGTTGTATATCGTTAACGACATCTTAGTAGTGTTGACGTACAATAATTATCTGCCATTAGCCATTGTTATTTTTGGTGTTGACAAGTAAATGTGATGTTGATAAGACTCGAGTTTGAGTTGACACACACACACACACACACACACACACACACACACACACAGCTTATATAAAAACCTCCGTCTTAACATGAATACCTAGGAATGTGCACAAACAGAAAGCCACCCAGAAAAGTAAGTAATTAGGTAGGTAAGTAGGTAAGTAAGTAAGTAAGTAAGTAAGTAAGTAGTAAGTAGGTAAGTAAGTAAGTAAGTAAGAGAGAGAGAGAGAGAGAGAGAGAGAGAGAGAGAGAGAGAGAGAGAGAGAGAGAGAGAGAGAGAGAGAGAGAGTCAATAAGTAAAACAGAGACTAACTTAGTAAGTAAAAACCAATTGTTGCTAATATCAACTTTTTCTCTCCGTCAATCTGGGTCACCTTATGTTTGGTTAATTACACAGAACTTCGCCCAGGCTTCCTCTCAGACAGACAGCAGGTTTCCCCAAGTTCCATAAACCTTTATTGTCCAAAACTTTATATTTCGTGTTACTGATGTTTTTGTTTTAAAGTTTACGAGGGAAATGAGAACGGGGTGAGGGAGGTGGAGGTGAGGGTAAGGTGAGGAAGGAGGCGAGGGAAGAGGTGAGGGTAAGGTGAGGGAGGAGGTGAGGGAAGAGGTGAGGGTAAGGTGAGGGAGGAGGCGAGGGAAGAGGTGAGGGTAAGGTGAGGAAGGAGGCGAGGGAAGAGGTGAGGGTAAGGTGAGGAAGGAGGCGAGGGAAGAGGTGAGGGTAAGGTGAGGAAGGAGGTGAGGGAAGAGGTGAGGGTAAGGTGAGGAAGGAGGTGAGGGAAGAGGTGAGGGAAGAAGAGGAGGAGAGTTAATGTATGTGAGGTGATTTATTTTTAAGGTTTGTATCTGGGTGGTGATTTTTAGGGGGTATTTGGGGTAATTTTAGAGGGTATTGGGGTGAATTTTAGGGAGTATTTGGAGGGTGATTTTTAGGGAGTATTTGGGGGGTGATATTAGGGGGTATTGGGGTGATTTTAGGGGGTATTTGGGGGTGATTTTTAGGGGGTACGTGGGGACATTTGAAGGCACTTAGGGAATATTCAGGGGTTGGAAGAGATATGGGGTACGTCTCTTGCTAGGGATCTGTTACCTGAAGCACTCCCTCTCCTCCCTCTCTTGCTGGGGGATCTATTGACTGCAACTCTGACTCTCCTGCTGTTGCTGCTGACGGGGGATGGTGGTGGAGGGGGGGGGGGTGATCCTTGGTCCAGGTCCTGATTACTGTTTGAGTTTGGCTCCTTGAAGGCTAAGTCCTGCCACCTGGAGATGCCCATCGCTGCAAAGATCAACAGAGACGATCTAGGCAGGGGGACGGAACCTTGCACGATATTAAGGTCTTGGGGAGTTCCTCTTGTTAGTCAATAGCCTTTATTGTGAGGAGGAGACGAGGACAAGCTTCTGTGTCTACTACTACAACAACTACTACTACTACTACTACTACTACGATTATTACTACTTCTACTACTTTGACGGCTGCTACTAAACGTGGCCTCCAACCTTCTCTTGTAGCCATACCTTCGCCATCATTTTATCACCTAACTATCCTGAAACAAAAGTAACTACCCTTGCTGAGTTAGTTAAGCCACAGAGGGGGGTGGGGGGACGAAGGAAGAAGAAGAATAAGGAGGAGGAGGAGGAAGCAGCAGTGAGGAAGAGGAGGCGGAGGAGGAAGAGGAAGCAGCAGTGAGGAGGGGGAAGAGGAAGAGGAAGCAGCAGTGTGGAGGAGGAGGAAGAAGAGGAAGCAGCAGTGAGGAGAAGATAAGTCGTAGTAGTGGTGAAGGTACAGGTCACTGAACGGGTGTGGCCTTGGTTATTGGCATGTCTTGATACTGGAGAGAAGGCAGGCGGTCAGGACGGAAAGAAGGGGGAGGTGTTTATTTATCTCTCTCTCTCTCTCTCTCTTTGGTTCTCTCTTTCTCTTATTCTCTCTTTCACCTATTCTCTCTCTTTCTCTTATTCTCTCCTTCTCTTTGTCTCTCTCTCTCTCTCCTTCTCTTTGTCTCTCTCCTTCTTTTTGTCTCTCTCCTTCTTTTTGTCTCTCTCTCTCTCTCTCTCTCTCTCTCCTTCTCTTATTCTCTCTCTTTCTCTCCTCTCTCTCTCTCTCTCTCTCTTTCTGCGATATACCTCAACAGTCATGTGAGACGAGACAACACGGAGTTTTCATCTGTAATCTTTATCACCTCATGCAACTCTGTTTGTGACGTCAAAGAGAGCAGCAATAACAGTAAGAGGTAAAGTAGTAGTAGTAGTAGTAGTAGTAGTAGTAGTAGTAGTAGTAGCCTTAACAAACAAGAATTTACAGATGCCATTGCTCTAAGGTACGGTAGGCCAGTAGATGGTTTGCCCTCCCAATGCGTGTGTGGCTATTCCTATGATGGCGATCACGCCATGGTTTGCAAGAAGGGGGGCTTCATATGCATGAGGCATGACGAGGTAAGGGATCTCACAGCAAATATGTTGAAGGAAATCTGCCGGGACGTCATGGTAGAACCGACCCTCCTTCCACTGGATGGCGAGATCCTCCAACACAGGACTTCAAACACATCTAACGAAGCCCGTGTGGACGTCAGTGCTCGAGGATTCTGGACGCGGGGACAGCGAGCTTTCTTCGACATCAGGATTTTTGATCCCATGGCCGTTTGTCACCGTAACCTAGCTCTCGATGCTGCGCATAGGAGGAACGAGAACGACAAGAGAAGGGCATATGGGGAGAGAATTCAAAATGTTGATCAAGGCAGCTTCACTCCTCTAGTGTTCACAACCTCTGGTGGGATGGGCCCAAGTGCAAGATGTTTCTACGCCAGACTCGCGGAGCTGATCTCCGAACAGAAGCAGCAGCCCAGAAGTTATGTCACAGCCTGGATGAGATGTCGACTGTCCTTCTCTCTCCTTCGGTCGGCTTTGCTCTGCCTCAGGGGAACGAGAGCTTCTGCCCCTGCTCCGACAACTGCTGCAGATATTGACTATGAGGCTACTGTCACTGAATGCCGCATGGATCTGCGGCTCAACTAATTTAACACAGATAGGATAGCTTCTTATGTATTAGGATATTTAATATTTAGGTAAATAAATGGTGGCGAAGGTGTGGCTATTGGAGGAGGCTGGAGGCCACGTTAAAAAAAAAAAAAAAAAAAAAAAAAAAGTAGTAGTAGTAGTAGTAGTAGTAGTAGTAGAAGTAGTAACAGTAGTAGTAGTATAAATGTCCTGATCAGCATCACTAATATCTACCTTCACATATTATTAACGTACAATACAGTAAAACCTCCATATAACGGACTTTCATCTCTATATAGTTCGTTAGATGGAGTTTTTACATCTAATGGAACCTCGATATAACAGCAGTTCGTTAAATAGAGGCTTTAATGTAAATGAACATCATCTATGAGCTTTGTTTACATGTTCATAGCATTAATCTTGAGCTGTGTTTATTTAGAGTCACCCGTAAACATATAAACTACAGGTAGAGTAATTTTCAGGTGTTGTGTTGACAATATCATAAATCGATGCCTTTAATGAGATATGGTGGAAATGTTTACTTATTCGAGTTATTTATGCATTTGTAATGGAATTCCCTTTACTGCAGTGGGTGTGTTTGGTAGTTACCTTCGATAAATTATAGAAATATTTGATTTTTTTATTAGTTGAATAGTTTAATGTGACTCAGTGGATATTAATTACTGTCTGTTGGTTTAGTGAGATATTTATTTTATTTTATTTTAAACTAAGAACCATATTGAGGCAAGTTTGTATCTGGAGCTTTTTACACTAGAAGATAATCTCCGTTATGAAGGATGACACAAATGCCCCCCCCCCCCCCACAAAAAAAAAAAATTATGTTTTCCTCATAACACGTAGAGCTTGTAAGACCTGCGGTGTGTTTAAACGATCCCCAAACAAGTCTACGGACCATCTAAGCGTAAGTGTGGAAAACCTCTAAAGGAATGGTTCATAACGTCCTTCTTCTTCACCTTGTCTTTTCAGAGTCCTCCCTCTTTAGTAACCTGCGGCGGCTGTCCCAACACTTCATCCCTGTCCTCCCCTGTTTCCTCACCCTCACCCTGTTCTTCCTTCTCTCCGCTACTCAACTACCACTCTTCCCTGTCCTTCCCCATCACCTCACACACCTTACCTTACCTCATCCAATCACTTTACTCCCGACACTTTCTCCTTCTCCCCATATTTCTCCCCTTCCCCTTGTCTCCTCCCTCTCACAACCCTCGAAGCTACACAACATTCAAGATGCAAATGGACTTCGCGGACCTCATTTACAGAGCGAGATTGCTGCCATTCAGTCGGCGGGGATCGGTGGCCGAGGATGTCTTGGTGATTGTTGCTGCGTGATCACAGCCTCCACAGCACCAGTAGAATTATGTGGTTCTCCGCCACTGCCATAGCAACTCCCCCCCCCCTCTCCCCCAGCCCTCCTCTCTGTGGTAGAAATTTCAGACTTAGATACGTGGTTGGTCTTCTTTTATCCCGCCGTACTGAAGATGGTGTTGGTAAGGCGCAGCTGGAACACAGACACACGGCGAAAAAGACTAAAGAAGGAAATAAGACTAACGACCTTCTTGAACCATTATATATATCCCCCATACTGTTTACATACATGCTGAACCATTCTTAACTTGTATGGGAATTTTTACTGAATTGATATCCGTCTGTTTGTCTAATTCTTCATTGTTCCTCTTTATTTCATTATAGTTGGTCCCCTAGGTACCTTTCCCTCCCTGAAGGAACAACTCTGGTGAATAATTAATCAGTCTCACCACACCGGAGAGGGGGCAGTAAGGTCTTGTCTTTGGTGGTCCACATTATATTATATTGTCGATAACCCACACTTCACACAGGATAATTTCAAGAAAGCTTTAAAGTGAAAGTACAAACGTAACTATACCAAAAAAAAGTGACGACTCATCTAAAAGGAGACGAGTATTCACATTTAATGGTATTGATTTATCGTGGTCAGATGATAGATATTAATGGTGTAAATACAAAGCCATAATATTTTCATCCACACCCCCTGATGCTGGCCACAACAACAACGATAAAAAAAAGCCTACCTGGCGCGGGTGAGCGGAGCTTGGGGTTGACGTCATTCAGTGTAAACAAACAGTGAACCTCCCGCGCCTCTTTAAATATGATCATTGTGGTTGGTGTTGTGAACGAAATATTCATCAGCTCACTATACTTTCATAAAAGGTTTTTAATACAAGTGGTAGATACATAAACAGAGGTTTGGTTAAGTAAAATCGTCATTCAAGTTTACAATTGGTTCATCATGTATACAGAGAAGCAATGAATTGTCAATTAATGTATCAAGATTCGTCCTCATCAGCTCCGGACCCCCCCGACAGACAACTATGGTATGCAGTTCAGTATGTATATAGACAACACATGTATATAATGTATATAGACCATGCATGTATAAAATTTCCAATGTACAGTACAGTTGCCTGCACTTGTACAGTGGTTGGCACATTTTCTGAGATGTGGCACCAATGTGTTTGCCTACAACCTCTCAGTGGTGGCCAGACTAAGGTGTTGAGTATGTAATCCTCCTCAATCCTGTTCTAACATCGCATCACGGTCTATGTACTATACTTGTCGATTTCCCGCGATTAAAATAAAACTCGTAGATTACATTGTGTAACTATCCACCAATAGTCATATATTCAGGTGTGTACTTGGTTAAGGCTAGCCTGGGAGCAGTCATTAATTAGTATAGACCATATCATCTGCCATCCGTACCTATAATTAACCCCTATATAAACACGACTGAAAGAAGGGATCAAATGATAACCCAAAAGCCACTTTCATGTACGTAGTAAACATTTCTCAGAGGACGGCTGTGAGAATATTATAAAGGTGATGTTGGAGAGCGCTCAAGAGGCTTCTGCTAAATTAAGAGTTGAGATCAAAGTTGTTGTTAACTCGGTAAATATTGGTGTGATCGTGATGAGATTAAGTAACATCAAGGCTGCTAAATTTGTTGTATGAAAATGGTCTTGCAGGATTTGGATTGACTCTTCAAACATGTATTCTGTTGGTGATTTTTATTTTGAGACGAGCAAAATGTTATTTCCCTCGGTGAGGAAGCCAGCGACTCCACTCTGCGAGGCCCCGCTCCCCTGATTTCCTCCACAGAAAATTTACATTTTGTGTAAAGCTGAAAATTAACCGTATAATAGTTTTCTAAAATAGCTTCATCAAAACTCGTAACCCAATTTTATAAATTAGGTGGATGTATCTTTATTGATTCTTAATTTGAACACAGTTAGAATACTATTTTCTGAGGTATCTTTTCGGTTCTTTATTTTATCACATTAAATTGGTGATGCTTCCATAACATTAATAATTATTATAACTATAAAAAAAACAGTCCATGATAATGTACGAGCTGACCCAACAAATATATGAGCTTAATTAAACAACTTGGTGATCACCTGGCAGTGAGAATTCAGTATTATGGGCTTCGTTATCTGTCCTGAATTAATAAGATAAACCGTAATTAATTAGGTGATTTACTCTCGGGATAACAGTCCACAGAAACAATAACACTAATATACCTGTATGTGTTATTATCAAATTTATCATCATTTGCTTTTCATCTCCTTTCCCAGAAACCGAATTAGTGTTAATTATTACCGTAAGTGTTATGTTGAGGTGATTATTCTTTTAAGATAGACAATAACAGTCATAACAAAGAACAGATGAACGGCCAGTATAGTGGTAAGTGTTGAAATGATAAATAAATAAATAAATAAATAAAGAAGCTCCGTAAATATTCATGCTTAGTTCATCAACAGAGCGAAATTAAGTTGTGACGTATTATCGTTAAATCAAAAAGTCAGGGGTAGTTGCCTGGAGGAATTCTGGGATGGAAAAAAGAACACGGTGTATGCAAGTTACACGTGTATAACTAACAGGAATTTAGGTGTTATAAACACCTATTTTGTACGTCATCAAACCGTCAAATGAAGAAATCTTGTACCGCAGTAAAGGCTTAATATATAATCTGAGGGGTAGTGAACAGAATCGACTGCTTTAAGTTTGACCAAAATAGCGTAGTATAAGAGGATCAGCTTGAGTCCCTCATGCTTTCAAGATGACCTTCAAGTTCACCTGCTTGGATACGACTGAAGGAAATGATTGAAACGTGATGCTGTGCCCACAACACTAGTGAGGAAAAAAGAGAAAAGATGGGAAGTTCTTTTACGCAACAAAAAACACCCAGTATATCTCTCTCTCTCTTTTACAACAACAAAAATATCCAATACTTTTTTTTCAGTACAACAACAAAACAATAATATCCCTCTCTCTTTCGTACAACAACAACAACAAAATAACAACAACAATATCCCTCTTCCGGACACACAGTCACACCAGGACACCTTACCTCTCTGGCCGTCTCCAGTGTCAACAACCACACGTTACCTCATACATCTACGTTGGTTATTATTTACATTCTTGCCTAATTCATAATCTGCTGACCTTACAGTTTAAAAAAAAAATTATTAATGGTAAATTATCACTGTATGGTAAAAAAAAAAAATGCAAAGAGAGTGTTTTAATACGCAATGACGATTTTTCAACGCAACGCAATGACGGCGAGATGAGAACCAACATCCCAGGACACCGATGTCACCGCCTGGTCTCTCAACCTCCGGGGAGACCTACCAATACAGTAAACAAAGAACACAAACCAACGACCACGAACCACCGTGGATTCGACCATCAGACCAGCGAGGCCATCACTTCTAAACAAACACAACACAGGTTATGGATAAAGACAATTGAGTGATCATCCACATAAACAATAATCATAGGCTTAGTTTATTAAGGAAAGGGTTCTGAACCTTTTAATGTTATTTCCCATTACCCGCCTTCTTCAGGTCTCTATTACCCACCGCCGTGCCAGTACAGCCGCTATCAAACAGGGTTGGGTAACATGACATGTGACCAGGAACCGATTTTGCCTTTTCTCTTACTTTCCAATGAGAGAATTGCTTTTTTCAGCCATCAGTAATTATAAAACCTTATTGCATACTGAACTTTTTAGCATACCATTACAAACCTTGACTCGTAGTCTCATCAAATTGAACTAATTGGGAAAATTGGGGAATTATTTTAAAATGACCCTCCCATGATGTTACTGTGCTGAGTTAGTTGTAGAGTGATTAGTTTTACCCATGTATTCATATACCAATGAGCGTCAGGGGAGGAGGCACTGAGAGGGTTAGATTGGTAGATAGATTTATGGATAGACAGTGGATAGGAACGAGCATCACTCCTAGAACCTTCACACACACACATAGAGGAAATGAATAACCTATCTATAATCTACTACCTGTTCTTACCTCACTTTCTATACAGATGGTTGACTAAAAGATGGAGGAAGCGAGTTCGTTCTCTCCACCACACAAGATTGGGTTAACGTAGTGATATATATATATACATTTGACGTCATTCACTCTTTTGTTTCGATGAAATGACTCAAACATCAGGAGAGCCAATAGTTCACCCCCGATACTCGACACTGTAAAGCGGTTAACCAAGAAATTTGAGGAAGTATTGAAGATAAAGAACTGTTCATCTCTGTGGTAATGGTAAAAGCGTATTATCAATTACTTTAGACTTTTGTTATAGCTTAGAGTTATGAGAGGGAATAGCTTAGAGAAAATTAATTCCTTACAAAAACTAGATGTAAAAGAAAGACAGTTTGAAAGCCTCTAATTTCTACTCCTGTAACATGTGTCGGTAAAATGAGATCTCCTTGAGGGCGTGTTGTGGGGGAGCAGAGGAGGAGGTATATGGGGAGGGTTATGTGGCCAACAAGGTAGACGAGCGGATATAAGTAGCTTGGTGTGGTTGAGACAGGTAACACCATCCTCTTTCCACCTGTTTCTCATAGTCCTCCTGTTGAGTTTGTGAGTGTTGTTACAAACTGGTGCGTATAGCGAGTGATATATGCGCGCGCGCGCACACACACACACACACTAAATAAGGGTAATTGCCGTTTAGCGGTAACTTCTATGTATATATCATTTTTGGAAACTTCTGACTGGCCATAAACCATCACGTAGATCATACATATACAGAACCTAACCTAACCTAACTTTACCTAACCTACTTTAGGTATAATTTTGCTATACTATGACCGTAAACGACGCCTTAAATGAAACAGATAAATTTTTACCATATACTAATTAACTTCCTTTGAGTTAATGCAATAAAAAAAAATATCCCTATTCGGCAAAAACATCAGTTGTTTTTTAAAGGTTTAGAGAGAAGGTCGATGGTAGAGAGGCGGCCCCGTGGTGTGTTATGAGAGAGGAGGGACGGAGGTAAAAAGTCGTGTATCAACAGTGTGCAGAAACACAGTTAAGAGGACCAACTTGTGGCCGTGATGGGGAAAGTTAGCGCCTTTGGGGTGAGACTGAGTGTGCCCTGGTGTAAGCTGCTGCAGTTAACTGTTAACCCAGCTGCTGTGTAGGGTGTTGGAGCCCCTTTGTGTAGGTTGTTGTGTAGGGTGTTAGGTTAGGTTAGGTTGCGTTGCCTTGCGTTGGGTTGGGTTAGGTTCTGGCCCGTTGTGATATCCCTGTCATCTCTCAACCTCTGTATGATAAGTGACGACCCACTCACTTGCCAGACGACCTGGGTGTTCTCCTAAATGTTTCAGACTCCAGAATTTGAGTGGGGACTATTCGCTGGTTGTAGCTCGTGTCCTTTCATGCAAGAAAAATATGTTAAGAGAATATTGCGTGCGAGTGAACAGCTAGAAAAGGTGATGGAATTTTTATAAAGAGAAGAGAGGTGCCTCATATCTGCTGGATAAAAGGGAAAGAGAGAGAGAGAGAGAGAGAGAGAGAGAGAGAGAGAGAGAGAGAGAGAGAGAGAGAGAGAGGTGTTTGGAGGTAGTGTGAGGGAGGGGAGGCGGGGAGAGGATGAAGGTGAGATTGTGGTGGTCAGTGTCGCTGGGTTTCTTTTGTTGGTAAATGTGAATCGTTTTGACTGAATGGTAAGTGAATAAAACTGGATGATACAGGTGTGCAAGTTTAGACGAGGATCTTAATGGATGCGGCTGACTGATACAGGTAAAGTAAGTAAATAACTCTTGTATTTAGAATGATCCGCCAGGGAAAATATATATATTTTTTTTTAATTGAAGGAAAACATTCGTAGCAATGTTGACATTTGACGAATTCTAATTTACAGCTGTTCAGAGACAAGGAAGGTCCCCTCAAGTATCTAAGTAGCGACAAATTACTAGGAACCACGACGTTGTTGGCTGAGAAAGGAAGCAGTGACGTGTGTGAATGATCGGGAGAAGTGTGTAGGCGAGTGTCTTGTGTAGGGTGAATGGAGGTGTTGCTGGTGTGTATGTGTGCAGAGGCTGAGTTGTGGTGGTGTCCAGAAAACACCAATAAACTTGGAGTAGTTTTAAAACTTTAGGTAGGGAGTTGGTTATGGATTTCAGAGAACGGGGAGGATAACAGAGAGACAAGGCGGTCAGAGAGAGAAGAGGGGGGGGGGTGTGGGCTGGTCGCGTATAGGAAGAAAATTAAGGACAAATTTAAACATCTGAAAGGTGTGCGTAAGGTCAGGTGAAGCAAAGGTAAACACAACATAAATATCTGTTGTTGTTGTTCTTGTTATTATTGTTATTATTATTTATCTGCTCTTTGTATGTCTATATTCTCTCCCTCTTTATCATTATATTCTCCATCTTCCAGGTCTTCCAGGCAGGTACACGGAGGGAGGGAAGCGACACACGAGGAAGCTCAACACCTTGCACACCAACACGGCCCAACACCTGCTCATTATCGTCACTAGTATTGTTATATGCCCAATACATTTGTTTCACCTCCTGCGGCGGTCTTGTCCCAGGGCTGTAAGACGACGAGGGAGGCAACAATTACTCCTGAAGGTGATGGTGATGAGGGAATGAGCAGGGAGGAGATCCCAGGAGGGCGCTGATGGTGGTGGTGGTGGTGGTAGGAGTGATGGTGGCGGAGGTGGTGGTAATGATAAGGGTGGTAATGGTGGTAGTGAAGAAGAAGGAGGAGGAGGAGGCATGTAGGCTTGTGTGTATGCAGATGAGTCTCTGTGGACGGGGTGGTATTTGAGGTGTGTGTGTGTGTGTGTGTGTGTGTGTGTGTGTGTGTGTGTGTGTGTGTGTGTGTGTGTGTGTCTTTATATTTCTTTCATTTATTTTTCCTTCTCTCTCTCTCTCTCTCTCTCTCTCTCTCTCTCTCTCTCTCTCTCTCTCTCTCTCTCTCTCCTTTCACTTTCTGTTATACCCATTTCTTTCTTCCTTCCCTCCTCCGCCCCTTTTCCCAACCACCACCTCTCTCTCTCTCTCTCTCTCTCTCTCTCTCTCCACTTTTCCCCCCTTGATATATAGCGACAAGAAGCCGTAGGTTATGATATCAGTTCAGCTCTTGGTGTGGTGTTTACGTTCCTCTACGGTGCACCAAAGCAGTCATAACCTGATCCAGCACTCTCGAAAGATTCTTACCTTATGCATTTTACTTTCCTTGCTGAAGAAATATGTGGGAACGGGTGGTGTGACTGGATTAGATAAGATAATTAGATAGATAGATAGATAGAATAAAAGATAGATAGATAGAGAGAGAGAGAGAGAGAGAGAGAGAGAGAGAGAGAGAGAGAGAGAGAGAGAGAGAGAGAGAGAGAGAGAGAGAGAGAACTTGGACGATATATTTCATTTCATAAAGCAAGACCCGCAACTCCCCCTTCCCCCCTACAGGTACAAGAGGATTACGACAAATTTAATTTCCTTCAGGAGCGCTTATAAGGTTTTTGTGGTCGCCAGAGACTGTTATCCTGATGACTCTGTTTCTCGCCGGGTACCCACCTCCTACACAAGCTGCTGTGTGTGTGTGTGTGTGTGTGTGTCATTCATGTACACACACACATACACACACACACACACACACACACACTATGTTTAGAAGCAACAATTTATCAATACAAAAGTAAACATAATCAGCCTTTGGTCAGAGAGTATTTGCAGGTACCGCCCCACCGAGTCGTCTCTCAGTAGCCACATCAACAGCGTCTAATCATAGCCTCGAGTTTCTGACCAACATAATAAAAAAAAAAAAAAATATTCCCGTGATTATCGTTTATAAATAATGAACAGACATAAACAGAAAGAGAGAGTGTGCATTATACTAATTACTAATACCAAGGCGAGGACAGTATTAAGGACGATAATTAACGCTTTACTCTTCAACGGATTAAACCATCGTATTCAAAGGGTTATAAACTAGGAGCCGTATTCCCAAAGCACCAAACGTTAGCACATTTCACCTAACTAGTTACGGTACAGCCATAAGGTTCTTAATGTAAGCCAATCACATAGTGGTATAGATGCGTTCTCACACCTCCACTTACGAAAGGAAAAATGACGTTTAAATCTTTAAGAATCCTACATCACCCATCTAAACCCCGAACGTCAAGTCTGGTGGTAATTGGAGGAGTGATTCTTTTATTTAGATGAGATGGGCATGGTGGGAGAGTGAGGGATAAATGGGGAAGAGAGAGAGAGAAAGAGAAGGAGAGGGAGAGAGAGAGAGAGTTGGTAGAAAGAAGAAATGAGTAAAAAAAAATATTATTTGTTCACCAGGGAAGTTTTTTTTTTCAATCGACGTATCACACACACACACACACACACACACACACACACACACACACACACACACACACACACTACAAGTATTAACACAGTGTTATAAAGAATGAAAGTAAACAATAACATAACGAAGGGCCTTTTAGACTACCCCCTCCCCCCCCCCCAACAACAACAACAATTAAACTCTGGGAATAGTGATAATTAACGATGGTCATCTATTTATCTTGCTTATCATACACCTACAGTACGTTTTAGTGTTATGTATATCTCTCTTGGTGGACGTTTTCAGTATAGAGTGTTGGAGTGTGCCGCTTGTTGGTCGTGTTAGCTGACGTGAACAAGGACGGGGAAGAGTGATTTAAAAAGAGTGAGTGAGTGAGTGAGTGAATGAGTGAGTGAGTGAGTGAGTGAGTGAGTGAGTGAGTGAATGAGTGAGTGAGTGAGTTCCGAGAAAGAGGTAGAAGCTAGCTAGATTAAGTGATTATATAATGAGGATTAATTGATGAGTAGAAGATTGACCCCTAAGATTAATCACCCTAATGCTAACCTAACCCAACCTAAACCTACCCTAACCCAACCTAAACCTAACCTAACCCAACCTAAACCTAACCTAACCCAACCTAAACCTAACCTAACCCAACCTAAACCTAACCCAACCCAACCTAAACCTAACCTAACCCAACCTAAACCTAACCTAACCCAACCTAACCCAACCCAACCTAAACCTAAACCTAACCTAACCTTTGATATTGGTCGTTTCATATTTCACTATTCATCGTCATGGGTTCAGTCAACTGTGTAGGTCACAGGTAGTCTCCCTGTACAGTAAGTATGTTACGTTGGCCATTGATTTATTACATGTGAATCGCTCTTGTACTTTACGACACAATATCCTGTAAATGTCTCAACCAGTCACACAGAGGTTGGTGTTTTGTTGTTGTGGTTATTGACATATATTTAGATGCTCCGTTTATTGTGTCATATCTTACGACACTCTACAATAACAGAGAACAATAACAATGAATAATAACAAAGAACAATAACATAGAACAATAACTGCTATAAACTATGATAGATATTTATTCATATATCGTATAAGTGTTATTATTTGTAACAAAATCCCGAGTTACTTGTTCGTGTATACAACTTGTAGAGGCTGTTGATTGGTCGATTACCTATTATATATTTTGTTTTTTTATAATTAACCTTCTTGTTGTTATGTTAAGGTTCATTCTTATGTTTCATTTATTCAAGATTGTAAATAAAGGTTAAAAAAAATGGGAAATAATATGAAAGAAAACAATGAAAATTATATGAGTAATAAGTTTATGATATAATAATTTTAAAGTAAAAACCGAATAACAATGATGATGATAATGATTATGGTGATGATGATTATGATGATGATGATGATGATGATGATAATGATTATGGTGATGATGATGATGATGATGATTGATGATGATGATTGATGATGATGATGATGATGATGATTATTATTATTGATGATGATGAAAGTCTGAGTTAGTCCTAATGTAGGTTGAGTGTGCTGAGATGTGAAGTGATGACGTGGGTAAGACAACGTGATGAAATGTCTGAGTAAGCAGCTCCTTGATGTCACGATATTGCAGTGTGAGGACAGCTTCACACACACACACACACACAGTCACCCTGACACACGCACACGTACACGTACACAGCCACACAGCTTAGAGCCTTAGATAGATAGATAGATAGGATATGCAGAGGATTGAGAGGGTGAGGGAGGGTGAGGAAGTGTGAGGGAGGGTGAGGAAGGGTGAGGAAGTGTGAGGGAGGGTGAGGAAGTGTGAGAGAGGGTGAGGGAGGGTGAGGAAGGGTGAGGGATGGTGAGGGAGGATGAGGGAGAGTGAGGAAGGGTGAGGAAGTGTGAGGGAGGGTGAGGAAGTGTGAGAGAGGGTGAGGGAGGGTGAGGAAGGGTGAGGGATGGTGAGGGAAGGTGAGAAAGGGTGAGGGAGGGTGAGGAAGTGTGAGAGAGGGTGAGGGAGGGTGAGTAAGGGTGAGGGAGGGTGAGGGAACGGTGAGGGAGTGTGAGAGAGGGTGAGGGAGGGTGAGAGAGGGTGAGGAAGGGTGAGGGAGGGTGAGGGAAGGTGAGAAAGGGTGAGAAAGGGTGAGGGAGGGTGAGGGAGGATGAGCAAGACGGTGGCACCAGTCCGTCAGGCCACCGTTAGGAGGTCTAGGTCTAAGGAAGTGGATTCTCGAAGTTGTATTTATGTTTCCTGAATCTGTATACGGATAATTCACCAGGTATTGTATTATGATGTTTATATATGCCACGAGTTATATATATATATATATATATATATATATATATATATATATATATATATATATATATATATATATATATATATATATATATGCTGATAACCACAAGGAAAAAGAAAACACGAAGTTCCCAAGCGCTTTCGTGTAATTCACATCTTCAGGGGTTATGTATTCTTCTTAGTCTGTACTCACCCCTGAAGAAGTGAATTACACGAAAGCGCTTGGGAACTTCGTGTTTTCTTCTTTCCTTGTGGTTATCAGCATATACCTAGATCACGCGCACCTACAGTGATTTACTTGCATATATATATATATATATATATATATATATATATATATATATATATATATATATATATATAATATATATATTTATATATATATATACATATATATATATATATAATATACATATAAGATTAAAGGTGATATATAGTGTGGTGTGCGTGAGGATAAGACGCTATATCGAGTATTGACAGTATAACTTTATGTTCCCGAGAATACAAGTTATAAACTATAAATGTCAACTGTGGCAGCTCTTGTGTAAAACTCGACAGTAAATGTTATTAATGAAGTAACAATACCCAGTACGTTATTATCCAAATTATTATCCGTAAAAAAACTAAAATAAAGTTATAAATTGGTAATATACCGCAAAAATTCTCCAATATTGTTACACATATGATATTGCTTCCTGGTGTGATAACTGACAACTAATTCCATTTCGAACATTAATTGTCAACAGTGGTACGATAAATTAGCCTTCAAACACATTTTTAATACACCCTATAACTGTCTTGATGTAAACAATTAAAATGACGTCGGGGTGGATGTTTAGGGTCGGAGGTAAATAGTCCTCACAAGATTTATTCCCTGTTCCGTGTGGTGATGAAACACATACACAGCCACACACCCACACATGAACAGCCACACACCCACACATGAACAGCTACACACCCACACATGAACAGCCACACACCCAGACATGAACACAGACACACCCACACATGAACAGCCACACACCCACACATGAACACAGACACACCCACACATGAACAGCCACACACCCACACATGAACACAGACACCCAAGCACTGACACTTATATGGAAAGAGAACAATCATAAACAACAACAAGAGTTACAAGGTGATGACACTCCCGAAATACAATAATATATATCGATAGCGTCCTACAGCTTCCCGGAGGAGGGTGAGAGTGAGTCAAGTATGCAATAGTCATGCTCCCTCCCACCTCTCTCCTCCAACCCCCTGAAACGCTATGCCGGGGCTCAGGAACATGTAGCTGGATTCCCTCGTGTCTCAGGTAACTTGAGTGTGTGAAGCCTAAGTTTGAGGATCTAGGAGCCTCTGATCTTCCTTAAATTGAACTATATTAACATCTTAGATTCCTATGTTTGAAATCCTTCTGGGTTTTCTGTGGCTGTACTATAGTGAGGATGAATGGATGTTAGGGAGGAAAATACGTGTGAAATTCCACTCCTGCTGTGCGCCGCGCCTCCAGGTGGACACTTACTCCCTCCATTGGTGTGAAAATGTGAGGTTGTCTGTGTGGTGTGCAGAGAGCAGCGGCGGCCAGACCTCTATTGATGATGGCATTACGTTCATTGTGTCGTGTATACTGCATCATCCACCGGAAATAACGGCACTGAGAGCGTCATTGTGAGAGATAGATTGTTAGAAGTGGTAGAGTTGAATACGAACTTGCGTTTATAATGAGAAAGTGGATAGAATTTACGGATGAATATAAAGGGTTCAACTGAAGATTAGGTACCCCAGATTATTTTACGTAATGATTAAACACCCAAACACTATTTGGATGGGGTGAAGTTAGGTTAAGTTAGGTTAGATTAAGTTAAGTTATGTTAACTTAGGTTATGATAATTTGGTTAGCGTTAGGGTTGCGTTAGGGTTATGTTACGTTAAGTTACGTTATACAATTAGTTTAGGTTAGATATATATACACAGTTACATAACAGTGTATAAAAAAACTAAAACATGCATAAAATTATCCAAATCGACGTAGGAACAAAGTGTGTATGAGGCGCACACACACACACACACACACACACACACACACACACACACACACACACACCTGGGACCTCGCTGATAAGTAAGCCTGACAAATAAAAGTAAAACACGAGCGTCGTTAAGCATATCACTTCCCCGCTGGCCAAGTATCCCTACTCATATATTTGTATAGCAATTAGAGCGGTTTCGTACTGAGGGGCTGTAACCAATTCCCTGCTGCCTGGGACTCGATTCTCTTACTACGTTAAATTTTCCCGTAAGTGAGGATAAAACAATGCCTCTATAGTTAAGATAAACTCCCACTGCTCTTTCTGAAAAACTTGTGGTCGTCATCTATGGGTAAAGTCTTATACATGAACCGGTTATATAAGGTCCTTACATCTCCATTTGGTGGGATGATTTACCGTACGATGTTTTGAGAGTGGCCGGGCTGCCCCCTACAGGTAACGAGGTCATCTGTAGCAGGTATGAGCGGTAATGACTGTCGTAACTCACCCCTGAACTAGTGCCTCCCTGGACCACCACACCACCTAATGCCGGCTACAGCTGCTGCCTATACGAGTTTTTTTTTTTTTATCAGCCGGCGATGTTGTGTCAGTATTGTGTGTAGTGAAGAACTAATTAACCTGTGGATGTATATGTTACAGTCATAGGAATAATTGCCAAATATCGATAACTTTCATGAAATTTTTATTATCATTATTTTTTTTTGTTTGGGGGGGAACTTCTGACAGGCCGTAGACAATCAGGTAGAGTAGATTATCATAATACATAAAGAGTTTCATAGGTAAACTAACCTAACCTAACCAACTTTAAGAATAATTTTACTATCTTGTGGTGAAACTTAATTATAAAGATTGAATCCACCAAGACCAGCAGTAAGTAACGGGAGACAAGGTGAAGAGCGCAGTCATGGCATGTGCAGAACAAACGCAGACTGTACCAAAGTGCTGCACTGGCTGGAGGCGCTCAGTAAAACACAGACTCAAAGAAAGTCGCCTCCTGGGGATAAAAATATTCTTATATGTTTTCTTGTCAAGTGTAAATTTTTTTTCATGTATTAATGAAGTTAATTGTCTTTTCCGAAGTTCAAATTTATTGTGATTATTTAAATGCCACCAAATTGTTAACCCGTGTTGAAATTTTGCTAATCATAGATATTTTGAGAAATTCTTTAAGACTAGTTGTTTATGTTATGTTGTTATTATTATTTAGTCTTTTATTAAGCTTTATCGTTAAGCTTTATTTTGTTATTCATTATATTATTGACAGTGACGTAACCGCTTTTGTTAATGTAAAGATGGGTTTTTGTTTATCGATTACGTTACTATTTTTCTTTATCGATAACTTAATATATATTTGTTTAATTTATCGATTACATTATTACTTGTTATTAATCGATTATTTAACTACTTGCCATTTTAGCGATAAATAATATGTTTCTACTACACTATTTCCATGTTTCCTTGTTGGTGGGTAAGAACGAATATCACCAAAACACACTACAGTACCTTGACTTAATTCGTTATTCCATTATCCTCTATCTAACCAACACAGTTCCATGTCGTTGTTTTCGCGTTACTTCTAAAATTCTCTTGTTAAAACACTGCACAGTTTTACCCGCCGCTGTAGTTTGCGAGAGTTACCATCAGCATACTGTACTAAACTTAACATACATACAAGGCAGCCATTTGGTAGATTGTTATTTTATGTAGATTTAACACCGTCAGTAGTGTGTATGTCTCTCAAACCTTTTCTCTATGTTGAGGATTAGCTGACATTGTTTTTATTATTTTATTCTCATAGTAACACAAGTTGGCCGTAAGTGTACTAATATAACTTTTCTGCATGATCGTCCGTACATAGGCAAGAGTTTCAATTATGCAAAAAAAAAAAAATAGTATGTTAATTATCGGTATTTCACAATTATATTTAGAGAGAGAGAGAGAGAGAGAGAGAGAGAGAGAGAGAGAGAGAGAGAGACTACATATACAGTATACATATAACCACTCACTCCCTCATCACCCTCACGTCGGGTTCCTCCCCCCCCCCCCGCCAAACACACAGGTGAGCGAGTGTTACCCTGGGATTATAGGATCGTTAGTATCGGCTACCTTTCATAACCTTGTCATTACAGGGTGGGGGGAGGAAATGCCAGGCGTTGTTGACTGCTCTTGAGGGCGTTGTTATTATGGCGCCATCTACAGTGTCAACGACAATACCCACATCTTACTCGACGGAAAGATATCAAACGAGTCAAGCTGTGTCTTAACGCCACTGTATAAGCAGAAAGTGAGCGATCATATTCCTGGCGTGTTCTCTACGATTATACGGGACTAAATGAGACTAGCCAGGCGGTGTTGAATGCTCGCGTAGGCACTGTTTTTTATGGTATGGGTCGTACTGTGTGCCTCGGTGTAGTATTGATCCTTCTAGCTCTCATTATCAGCGACCACTACCTGAGTCATCGGCCCTTTACACCTTTTATTATACCTGTGTTGTTGATAATGAATAAATATTTCACTTGTGGGGAGTCTGGGTGTGATATACTGTAGTAACATTTGCATGGGTTTGTGTGTGTGTGTGCAGTACAGTGTGCGTGGTGAGGTGTGTGCATGTATCAGAGCACTACCTGGGGGAGGGGAGGGGCGTTGCGTGCTGTCTCCCATTTATTGTCTCACCAACATTAACTTCTAGTTGATTGTCGAGGTGGAGGTGTGGTGCTGCACTGGTGGGAGGGAGGACAGGGGGACAGGGGAACGGTGGGAGGGTAAAGAGAGACGGTGGAAGGGAGGAGGGAGGAACGTTGGAGTGAGAAGGAGGGACGATAGAAGGATAACAAAAGAGGGGAAGGAGGTATAAGAGAAAAAAGTACAGAAAGGGAACTGCTCACATTACAAGTTTGTAGTTGGTGAGAAATTTACTCGTATATAACACCTCCAACTACACGTATTATACAACCATTACTTCCTATACTCTGTTTTAGGTTGACACTATATAATTATACCTATATCACCCCTTGAGAATCATTATATAAGTCCCTCAAACCAACTAACGAATATATATATATATAGATACACTTAAGCCTTATTTTCCCCTTTGACTCAAAATAACACTTATAATTATATTTCTTATCTCAAATTCTAACATTACTTTTGGGGATAGTTATCTGTCTCATAGAGCTATAAGGAAATTATATCATTGGATTATCTTAGGAGGTATGCAGTGTGTCAGAGGATGACCATTGACCAACTACGAGATGGTTTGGTGATACTGGTAGGTGTGGAAGTACTCAATCATGGTACTGGTAGGTGTGGAAGTACTCAATAATGGTACTGGTAGGTGTGGAAGTACTCAATAATGGTACTGGCAGGTGTGGAAGTACTCAATCATAGTACTGGCAGGTGTGGAAGTACTCAATAATGGTACTGGTAGGTGTGGAAGGTACTCAATCATGGTACTGGTAGGTGTGGAAGTACTCAATAATGGTACTGGTAGGTGTGGAAGTACTCAATCATAGTACTGGCAGGTGTGGAATCAATGGGAAGAGAGAGGAAGTCTTCACCCAGGTAATTACCACGCCATCCTAGTCACCTGCAGTACAACAACAGACTAGGTTACCTGCACCGCCACCCGGAGTAGATCGAGTCAGGTGCACCGAGCCGTCAGGTAGAGACAAATAGATCGACAAACTGAGCATTAAATTAAATGTCAAGCCCCGAATATTTTTAGGTGTTATTCCCCCTCCTTCCCCCATTCCTGTTCCCCCCCTTCCCCTTCCCCCATCCCAGCCCTCTCCACCATCTCCCCCATAGTTAACCTCCCTCTCCTCCCCTCTCCCCCCCTCCTCCTCCTCCTCCCTCCCATTACCCCAAACATTTAAACACAATGACTCGTAACAATGAATGACGTCACACAAACCATGAATGACGTCACGAGTCAATAGTTCATGCCTGGTTCTTTCTCTCTCCTTTATTGCGGATAATACCTGAGGCCGTGTAAGTCTGTCTCCCTAAGGCCCAAGTTGTTTGTGCCAGTGAATGGGGCGCTGAGGGAGGGGGGGGGGGGGTGTTGCCTCTGTTGTGTAGGGAAAGGGTGTGCAGGAGTGGGAGGTGTGGGAGGAGGAGTGGAGGAGAATGAAGAGGAAGAGAGAGTAAGGAGAGAAAGAGGAGAAGGTGTGGGAGAGAGAAAGGAATAGAAAGAGGTGAGGTGTAGGGAAAGGAGGTGGAAGAGGACACACACACACATACATACATACATACATACATACATACATACATACACGCTTGCAGCCAATTTGAAAAGATGAGAAATTATAATTATATCAGTCGACCACAAAATAATTTCACAGAAGAAAATTGAGTGAAATGTCGTGACGTTAATATTGGTGTAGGACTGTAGGTGGTGGTGGTAGTGGTGATGGTGATAGTGCTGGTGGTAGTGGTGATGGTGGTAGTGGTGATGGTGATAGTGCTGGTGGTAGTGGTGATGGTGGTAGTGGTGGTGGTGGTAGTAGTGGTGATGGTGGTAGTGGTGATGGTGATAGTGCTGGTGGTAGTGGTGATGGTGGTAGTGGTGGTGGTGGTAGTGATGGTGGTAGTGGTGATGGTGGTGCTGGTGATAGTGCTGGTGGTAGTGGTGATGGTGGTAGTGGTGGTGGTGGTAGTAGTGGTGATGGTGGTAGTGGTGATGGTGATAGTGCTGGTGGTAGTGGTGATGGTGGTAGTGGTGGTGGTGGTAGTAGTGGTGCTGGTGATGGTGGTGCTGGTGATAGTGCTGGTGGTAGTGGTGATGGTGGTAGTGGTGGTGGTGGTAGTAGTGGTGATGGTGGTAGTGGTGATGGTGATAGTGCTGGTGGTAGTGGTGATGGTGGTAGTGGTGGTGGTGGTGGTAGTAGTGGTGATGGTGGTAGTGGTGATGGTGATAGTGATGGTGGTAGTGGTGATGGTGGTAGTGGTGATGATAGTGATGGTGGTAGTGATGGTGGTAGTTAGGTTAGGTTAGGTAAGGTTGAAGTTAGGTTGGGATGGGTTGGGTGAATGGGGTTAGGTTAGGATAGGTAAACTTAGTCTACCCTTGAGAGGACACACCGTCAACTGCCCATTTATAAATCAAACAAAGAATTACCCAAAAATAATTCCCACTTATAACTTAACAAAATCCTAAATACATTCACAAAGACCATCATTAAACCCTACAGTAGTAATAATGACGTTCAAACATTAGTAGAACCTTCTCTTGGGAATTAACGTCGATATTACTGAGCTTATCCTCATCTACTGATAACACTCGTAATTCCATTCATCTATTAACTTTCCAAGATAATTTAACTTAGTGCTGTGAGACGACCAGGTACTGATGTCCTCTTTCAAATGATATAAAGTAACACATTATTTCCTTAATTCGGTGTAAATTTCACATTTTTATAACCTCGTGTGCCAACAGTGGTGAGGGCTATGGGTCCTTTATGGGTGATGGTGTGTTGGGGAGGGTGGGGGTGTAGGTGGGGGAGGGTGAGGTGTAGGTGGGGGGTGTAGGTGGGGGGTGGGGGTGTAGGTGGGGGGGGGTGGGGGGTGTAGGTGGGGGGGTGGGGGGTGTAGGTGGGGGGTGGGGGGGGTGTAGGTGGGGGTGGGGGTGTAGGTGGGGGTGGGGGTGTAAGTGGGGGGTGGGGGTGTAGGTGGGGGTGGGGGTGTAGGTGGGGGGTGGGGGGTGTAGGTGAGGGGTGAGGGTTTCTCGCGCCTTTCTCTTCCTTTCCCCCCTCTCTCTCCCTCCTTTTCATCTTTCCTCTGTAGCTCCTTTCCTCCTTCCCTGTCTACGATCCTCTTCCCTCCTTCTTACCCTAGAGCCTTTATTTCCCTTGCCTTCTTTCTTTCCTCTCTAACTCCCTTCCTCCCGTCCTTTCTTCCCCCTTCCTCTCCATTTCCTCCCTTCCTTCCACCCTCTTCCCTCCCTCCATCCCTCTTTCTTCCATCCCTTCTCCTTCCCGCCCTACCTCCTTCTTTTCATCCCTCCATTCTCCTTCCCTCTCTTCCTTCCCTCCCTCATCCCACGCCTCCTTACTATCTCATCCTCTCCTTCCCTCGTCTGGTTGGTTATAAAGCCGAGGAAATAGAATAGCGTCGTTCTTAAAGGAGATATTTTTTCCCCCTCAGTGTTTTCCAAATCTATTCCAGAATGGCGGGTGGAAACGATACCGGACTGAAAAACACACACTAAAAAAATATATATATATGAGTTTCACCACGACTTTGAACACAATATTAGAATAAATTTATGGCAGGAATATAACAGGAATTTTCTGACCACTGGCAAAAAAAAAAAAAAAAAAAAAAAAAACACTCACCTTACCTAACCTAACCACACAACCAAATAGTCAAGTAGGTGATGGTTTTAATTCCCATTCCTATATACACTGTGTATTTAATTGTTTCAGTATGTTGTAAGGTAATAAGCCCATCACTCCAGCTAAACAAAAAGTGGCTGAAGCTGGACATATTATTAGCTGTGGTCGGGCGCCAGGTATACACACGAGACAAAATCTTTAAAAATAAAGGTCGCTGTTCTAACATAATTATTGAATGGATTTATTTTCTTAATATATCCTGATGTTGTGCTGTATTGTGTTGTGTTGTATTGTGTTGTATTGTGTTGTGTTGTGTTGTGTTGTGTCGTGTTGTATCGTGTCGTGTTTCCTCCAGGTATTCAACACTTGTATTCTATTAACTAGGACAATGTAATAACCTTCTGCTATTACTGTTAGCCAACATACAGCCCTCATATAACCTACATATACCCACATATAGCCCACATCTTAATAAAGTTTGACCCTGAGATCATTCTACCCCCTTCTCCGCCCCGACCCAGGTCTCCAACCCACTCCTCTCCGTCCCGCCCCAACTCTTGGCCCGCCACAATATCCTAATTTCAACTCACGAGGACCCTGGGGCTGCTGACCCAAACCTACCACGTCCACGGTCTTGATATATATATATATATATATATATATATATATATATATATATATATATATATATATATATATATATATATATATACACACACATGTGTGTGTTTATTGACCGTCTAATTTGGCCAGAAATATACCTGGTATAGTGTTTTCATACTACCACTCTGACCTTCAGACGAAAAAACACCTCAGTACAGACATGAAAAAAAAAAAGTATATATAAATCTGTCCACCTGTTATTTTAGTCTCTGAGTGAAGGAAAAAAATCGTGAATTTTACATATTTCACGTTGCAGAATTTTACTGGATATATTTTTTGACATATGCCACTCTTGTCCACATGTGTGTCAATGGCATACCTGGGAATGTTTTCTAAATTAATAAATGGATCCATAAACAGAATGAGGACATGGACAACACACGTCAGGCCAACACATTGACTGGTGTCGCGGCGTCTCCATCGTCAGAAGAGACCATATCCATCCACCTCTCCTGATCCTCAAATAATTCTTGAATAATATCATCATACCCATCCACCATGTGTTTTAGTAATGTTCCTTCACTACTCACCCCAAGGATATTTATTTATGGAATAATTCTCAAAGCTGAAGACACATTTCCATTTTACTCGATGAGAAATTTTTCCGTCCAGGATATATAGCTTCCCTGTTTCAGCCCCCCCCCCCACCCCCAACGCCCCCTGCCTCCCTCCCAGCCCCCAGGAGAGATTTCTTCATCCAGATGTTCAAAGATTCCTACGTCAGATTTCCCGATTTAACTCGTGATGTGAGAACGTATCCAACTGCCTCACTTTAAGCCACGACACACGAAGATGGATTCACAAACGTTGGTAAAGTCAGATATCACTTCTTACGCGTAACGTGTGAGAAGATATCCAACTACTTCACTTAAGGCTCAGAACGACAATGGATTCTCGTAGACTTGTACGTTTGATTTCTCTCCTCAAGTGGTGATATGAGATCGCATTTAAATGTCCTTAATTAAACCACTAGACACAGAAAAAATTATCAAGAGATCCTAAGTTAGATTCCTTCTGCCAAGTGACTCACATAAACTACGACTCAAAATGGTATGCAAATTCGTGTCGAAATTACACTGAAGCTCTAAGTTAATTACACGACTTCCCTCATACCTGATTAAAGGAAGAAAAGGTAATTTGAAGGTGAGATGATCTAGTTTATTTCACCTGAAGATTAACCATTCTAATGATACCCGAGGGATTAGGTTATGTTAGGTTAAGTTAAGTAAAGATAGATTAGGTTAGGTTAGGGTTAGGTTAGGTTAGGTTAGGTTAGGTTAGGTTAGGGTAGGGTGGGTTAGGTTAGGTTAGGTTAGATTAGGGTGGGTTAGGTTAGGTTTGGGTTAGGTTAGGTTAGGTTAGGTTAGGTTAGGTTAGAGTGGGTTAGGTTAGGTTAGGTTAGGGTGGGTTAGGTTTTGTGGTTAATATTCAGGTAAAGTATGCTGGGGTGTCTCATCTTCAGGTAATACAACACAAATAATGACGTAGGAGACTTAAAGAGCTGCGAACCTGAAGGAGAGGACCGTGGACCTCTCAAGGTAAGCATTCCTCACACTAAACTCCTCACTCTTCCTCAGCCTCCAGGATCTGAAGATGGAAGATGCACTCTGGATACACCTATCGTCTGTGTACACCCTCTGGATACACTCAAGGACGGGATAAATCTCTGGATACAACTCTGGATACACCTTGGATACACTATTAGACGGTAGACACACTTTGAATACACTCACAGACAAGAGACACACTCATGGAAGGGAAACAAACTCAGGATACACTCAATAGCTTCTTACTTGCCGATTAATACTACTAAACACTCACTTAACTGCTCAATGGTTGTCCCTACTCTCACTAAACGACCCTCAACAGGAGTTAACAAATATGAAGAGCAATTGTCACCAAAAAAAAAAAAGTCACTGTAAACATAAAAGTGAATAAAAAAAAAAATTCCAAACCTTTTACGGACGCAACGTGAAAGAAAAAAAAAGCAATAGGAAAAAAAATGATAAAAAAAACGATTTAAGTTTTCTATAGTCAGGAGTTAAAGCCAATATTTACCTCTTTCACACCTGTCGCCTCCCCTCCCCCCCCCCCCCTAAAAAAGAAGTGTAATTTTTAGGAGATTTTAAAGTATGAGGCACCGGGCAGGTAGGTGGGCAAGTGTAAGGTGAGTATGAGGTAAGGTTAAGTACCTGAAGAATAATGCAGGTAAGTGTAAGGGTTAGGTTAGGTTAGGTTAGGTTAGAGAAAATGCCATTAAAATTTTATTCAATCATCTTTAGCATCTTAGGAAGGAAAGAACGTTGCTGTTGTTGTTTACGTCCAGTTCGACACGGAAACAATCGTCCCAGGATAATCCAATCTTGTATTCACATCAGTAAGGAAGAAGACCCGGTTAGCACGTTACCCCGCCCCTTCCCAACGCCCCACACCCTCTCTCACTCCCCCACCACACTCTCCCCCACTCCCCCACCACACCCATCCCACACTCTCCCCCACCACACCCACCCCACTCCCTCCCCCATCCCCCCACCACACACTCTCCCCCACCACACCCTCCCCCACCATACTCTCCCCCACCCCCCCCACCACACTCTCCCTCACTCCCCCACCACACCACTCACACCACACCCTCCCCCACCACACCCTCCCCCACCACACTCTCCCCCCCCCCACACTCTCCCCCACTCCCCCACCACACCACTCACACAACACCAGCAAAGTCCCCGTGAACGTGAACCCTTGGAGGACATGTATAAAATTCTGGCGTCGAGACAGCAGAAAAAAATGAAAAATAAAAATATATATAAAAGACAAGAGGCTGGCTGGCTGGCTGGCTGGCTGGATGGCTGGCTGGCTGACTGGCTGGCTGGCTGGCTGCTGGCTGGCTGGATGGCTGGCTGGCTGGCTGGCTGGCTGCTGGGTACGAATCGTGGACACATCGAGACTTGTCAACACAGCGAAGACACAACAACGATAGGAGTCTCACCATTTTCACTAAATTCATATTCATTTGATTGTCGAAAGAAAAAAGAAGAAATGAGATTAAAAGCAGAGAGAGAGAGAGAGAGAGAGAGAGAGAGAGAGAGAGAGAGAGAGAGAGAGAGAGAGAGAGAGAGAGTAATAAGGCCACTGGGTGTAAGAGAGACAGACAAAGAGAGAGAGAGAGATTAAAGGAAGAGACAGAAGGTAAGACAGGCAGAGAGAGAGAGAGAGAGAGAGAGAGAGAGAGAGAGAGAGAGAGAGAGAGAGAGAGAGAACGCTGTCTCCGATAAGATTGTACCTGATGGTGTGTCTTACATTACGTGTTGCAACAGTTCTAGAGTGAGGTATGTACATACACACTCTCTCTCTCTCTCTCTCTCATCCATCCTTTCATCCATAAACTATTCATCTATCTATCCATCTATCTATCCATCTACCTATCCATCCCGTCAAAGAACCGTACCTAAAATTCATAATACTTGATCAATTTCCCTCATATAAATTACGTATTCCACCAGCCAATAACCAACACATTAAACTCATCCAAATTAACCTATTTCCTGGCCTAATATTGCTACTAAACGATAGGCCTCTAGAGTCATTTGTGGAGGCTTATATCCTTAATAAATCAAAAGGGTTATTACCAGTATTTGATGACTCTTTTCCACCTGTACCTGTAGTGTGATTGATGACTCTTTTCCACCTGTACCTGTAGTGTGATTGATGACTCTTTTCCACCTGTACCTATAGTGTGATTGATGACTCTTTTCCACCTGTACCTGTAGTGTGATTGATGACTCTTTTCCACCTGTACCTGTAGTGTGATTGATGACTCTTTTCCACCTGTACCTGTAGTGTGATTGATGACTCTTTTCCACCTGTACCTGTAGTGTGATTGATGACTCTTTTCCACCTGTACCTATAGTGTGATTGATGACTCTTTTCCACCTGTACCTGTAGTGTGATTGATGACTCTTTTCCACCTGTACCTGTAGTGTGATTGATGACTCTTTTCCACCTGTACCTGTAGTGTGATTGATGACTCGTTTCCACCAGTACCTGTAGTGTGATTGATGACTCTTTTCCACCTGTACCTGTAGTGTGATGGCTACTTATTCATTAATTGGTTATTTTTACGTCAAGGTAGATTTAATTTAATGTCATTGAATGTCCGAAAGAGTTGGTGTCTAATGGTGATATTTTGTGGTAGTGGTGATGTGATAATACCATTTATAATTATATTGATAATTATAATAACATCAATTATATTAATAATAGTCTTACTACTACTACTAATAATAATAATGATAATAGTAATAATTCTTCTGTATAACATGGAACAGACACCATCCTTAGCAAATGGTGTGTGTGTGTGTGTGTGTGTGTGTGTGTGTGTGTGTGTGTGTGTGTGTGTGTGTGTCACTAGGGGAGAAGGCCAAAAAGAGATCAGGGAGAGTAAGGGAAGCACAGGGGAGTAGAGAACGGAGGGAATAGACAGGGGAGGGGAGAGAGGATATTAACATGATAAACAATATGAAGAGTACAGCAGATGTGGGACACGAGAGAGAGAGAGAGAGAGAGAGAGAGAGAGAGAGAGAGAGAGAGAGAGAGAGAGAGAGAGAGAGAGAGAGAGAGAGAGAGAGAGAGAGAGAGAAATGAAAAGCAAGAGAAATAAAAACTATCTGTTCTTGTTCTCCGTAGAGACTAAGTTCTTCGGGGGGAGGGAGGAAGGAAGGAAGGAAGGAAGGAAGGAAGGAAAGAAGGAAGGAAGGAAGGAAGGAAGGAAGGCATAAACAAGTTGCTTTCCTCAGTCCGCCCGTCAGCCCGTGTAATCTTGTTTACACGTTCGTCGTAATTAAAACTCGTATAAGAAAATGATGAGCAGGTAAATCCATCCAACAGGTGAGGAGGAGTTGATGTTCATAGCCAGACGACCTGACACACACACACACACACACACACACACACACACACACACACACACACACACACACACAGCTCAAGGAAGTAAAAATCACCGTCTTAATTTGTTCAATGTTTCATATCTTTTTAAATTTACAGCATAACAACGGTACAGCTTAACAGAGGTACAGTATAACAGAGGTACGGTTTAACAGAGGTACAGTACAACAGAGGTACAGCCTAACAGAGGTACGGCTTAACAGAAGTGCAGTACAACAGAGGTACAGCCTAACAGAGGTACAGCGTAACAGAGGTACAGTATAACGGAGGTACGGCATAACAGAGGTACAGTACAACAGAGGTACAGTATATCAGAGGTACAGCTCAACAGAGGTACAGTATAACAGAGGTACAGTATAACAGAGGTACAGTACAACAGAGGTACAGTACAACAGAGGTACAGTATAACGGAGGTACGGCATATCAGAGGTACAGTATAACAGAGGTACAGCCTAACAGAGGTACAGCGTAACAGAGGTACAGTATAACGGAGGTACGGCATAACAGAGGTACAGTACAACAGAGGTACAGTATATCAGAGGTACAGCTTAACAGAGGTACAGTACAACAGAGGTACAGTATATCAGAGGTACAGCTTAACAGAGGTACAGTATATCAGAGGTACAGTATAACAGAGGTACAGTACAACAGAGGTACAGTACAACAGAGGTACAGTATAACGGAGGTACGGCATATCAGAGGTACAGTATAACAGAGGTACAGCCTAACAGAGGTACAGCTTAACAGAGGTACAGTATATCAGAGGTACAGCTTAACAGAGGTACAGTATATCAGAGGTACGGCATAACAGAGGTACAGTACAACAGAGGTACAGTATATCAGAGGTACAGTACAACAGAGGTACAGTACAACAGAGGTACAGCTTAACAGAGGTACAGCATTACAGCGGTACAGCAAAGCAATGGTGATATTTGGTATGTATATCTCTAACCTGGTGTGTTCAGTATTTCCTTGGTAGGTTGAGGCCAGACTAACAATCTATCAGGATATTTTAACTGACTGACTGACTGAGAAACTGATTAACTAACTAACTGTGTGTGTGTGTCTCTCTCTCTCTCTCTCTCTCTCTCTCTCTCTCTCTCTCTCTCTCTCTCTCTCTCTCTCTCTCTCTCTTTCTTTTCTTGGTTAGCTCACAACTCGATAAAAATGCAAAGGAGAAGAAGGAGTTGAAGAACTTTGATATATTGTTGAGAACTACGTGACGATAAGGGCTAGGTGAGGGGACGGTGGCTAGGTGAGGGCACGGTGGCTAGGTGAGGGGACGGTGGGTAGGTGAGGAGGATGGTGGGTAGGTGAGGAGGACGGTGGTTAGGTGAGAGGACGGTGGGTAGGTGAGGGGACGGTGGTTAGGTGAGAGGACGGTGGGTAGGTGAGGAAGACGGTGGGTAGGTGAGGAGGACGGTGGGTAGATGAGGGGGATAGTGAGTAGATGAAGGAACGATGGCTAGATGAAGTACGATGACTATCCCTGTAGATGAATGGACGAAGGCATGATGAATGAACGCCTTACCACATACCACTTCACACTGACAAGCAATTCTCTTCACCCTTATGCAGATGACACACTCACCCCTCTTAAAGATCCTTCACCCTATCTGCCGCAGCCACACGTGATAAGATTTTTCCCATAACACACATAACAAACACACTCCTTCCTCATCTCTACAGGAAGACCCTCACATGCATATCTGAGTGGTGGTGGTGAGAGGAAAGTATTGCTAACTCGGTTTTCTTCAGTGATGCTAAAAACAACGATATATGTTGTTGGGTAATAGTGTTGATATTTCACCATCAATTTGGGGATATTTTGATCATTCATCATCATCATCATCATCATCATCATCATCATCATCATCATCGTTATCTCACAGCATTTAACTAAAACTATTCCAGAGAAGTTGGGTTTTATGTTCAGAGTCAGGACTTACTTCACTGATGAACAGATGACAACCGTTAATGTAAGTCATGTGGGCTGGGTTGTGGTGTTGGGTCACTGTGGGCTGGGTGTGGTGTTGGGTCACTGTGGGCTGGGTGTGGTGTTGGGTCACTGTGGGCTGGGTGTGGTGTTGGGTCACTGTGGACTGGGTGTGGTGTTGGGTCACTGTGGGCTGGGTGTGGTGTTGGGTCACTGTGGGCTGGGTGTGGTGTTGGGTCACTGTGGACTGGGTGTGGTGTTGGGTCACTGTGGGCTGGGTGTGGTGTTGGGTCACTGTGGACTGGGTGTGGTGTTGGGTCACTGTGGACTGGGTGTGGTGTTGGGTCACTGTGGGCTGGGTGTGGTGTTGGGGCACTGTGGGCTGGGTGTGGTGTTGGGTAACTGTGGGCTGGGTGTGGTGTTGGGTCACTGTGGGCTGGGTGTGGTGTTGGGCACTCGGGCTGGGTGTGGTGTTGGGTCACTGTGGACTGGGTGTGGTGTTGGGTCACTGTGGACTGGGTGTGGTGTTGGGTCACTGTGGGCTGGGTGTGGTGCTGGGTCACTGTGGACTGGGTGTGGTGTTGGGTCACTGTGGGCTGGGTGTGGTGTTGGGTCACTGTGGGCTGGGTGTGGTGTTGGGTCACTGTGGGCTGGGTGTGGTGTTGGGTCACTGTGGGCTGGGTGTGGTGTTGGGTCACTGTGGGCTGGGTGTGGTGTTGGGTCACTGTGGGCTGGGTGTGGTGTTGGGTCACTGTGGACTGGGTGTGGTGTTGGGTCACTGTGGGCTGCGTGTGGTGTTGGTCACTGTGGGCTGCGTGTGGTGTTGGTCACTGTGGGCTGGGTGTGGTGTTGGGTCACTGTGGGCTGGGTGTGGTGTTGGGTCACTGTGGGCTGCGTGTGGTGTTGGGTCACTGTGGGCTGGGTGTGGTGTTGGGTCACTGTGGGCTGGGTGTGGTGTTGGGTCACTGTGGGCTGGGTGTGGTGTTGGGTCACTGTGGACTGGGTGTGGTGTTGGGTCACTGTGGACTGGGTGTGGTGTTGGGTCACTGTGGGCTGGGTGTGGTGTTGGGTCACTGTGGGCTGGGTGTGGTGTTGGGTCACTGTGGACTGGGTGTGGTGTTGGGTCACTGTGGGCTGGGTGTGGTGTTGGGTCACTGTGGGCTGGGTGTGGTGTTGGGTCACTGTGGGCTGCGTGTGGTGTTGGGTCACTGTGGGCTGGGTGTGGTGTTGGGTCACTGTGGGCTGGGTGTGGTGTTGGGGTACTGTGGGCTGGGTGTGGTGTTGGGTCACTGTGGGCTGGGTGTGGTGTTGGGTCACTGTGGACTGGGTGTGGTGTTGGGTCACTGTGGGCTGGGTGTGGTGTTGGTTCACTGTGGGCTGGGTGTGGTGTTGGGTCACTGTGGGCTGGGTGTGGTGTTGGGTCACTGTGGGCTGGGTGTGGTGTTGGGTCACTGTGGACTGGGTGTGGTGTTGGGTCACTGTGGACTGGGTGTGGTGTTGGGTCACTGTGGGCTGGGTGTGGTGTTGGGTCACTGTGGGCTGGGTGTGGTGTTGGGTCACTGTGGGCTGGGTGTGGTGTTGGGTCACTGTGGGCTGGGTGTGGTGTTGGGTCACTGTGGGCTGGGTTTGGTGTTGGGTCACTGTGGACTGGGTGTGGTGTTGGGTCACTGTGGGCTGAGTGTGGTGTTGGGTCACTGTGGGCTGGGTGTGGTGTTGGGTCACTGTGGGCTGGGTGTGGTGTTGGGTCACTGTGGGCTGGGTGTGGTGTTGGGTCACTGTGGGCTGGGTGTGGTGTTGGGTCACTGTGGGCTGGGTGTGGTGTTGGGTCACTGTGGGCTGGGTGTGGTGTTGGGTCACTGTGGGCTGGGTGTGGTGTTGGGTCACTGTGGGCTGGGTGTGGTGTTGGGTCACTGTGGGCTGGGTGTGGTGTTGGGTCACTGTGGGCTGGGTGTGGTGTTGGGTCACTGTGGACTGGGTGTGGTGTTGGGTCACTGTGGGCTGGGTGTGGTGTTGGGTCACTGTGGGCTGGGTGTGGTGTTGGGTCACTGTGGACTGGGTGTGGTGTTGGGTCACTGTGGGCTGGGTGTGGTGTTGGTTCACTGTGGGCTGGGTGTGGTGTTGGGTCACTGTGGGCTGGGTGTGGTGTTGGGTCACTGTGGGCTGGGTGTGGTGTTGGGTCACTGTGGACTGGGTGTGGTGTTGGGTCACTGTGGACTGGGTGTGGTGTTGGGTCACTGTGGGCTGGGTGTGGTGTTGGGTCACTGTGGGCTGGGTGTGGTGTTGGGTCACTGTGGGCTGGGTGTGGTGTTGGGTCACTGTGGGCTGGGTGTGGTGTTGGGTCACTGTGGGCTGGGTGTGGTGTTGGGTCACTGTGGGCTGGGTGTGGTGTTGGGTCACTGTGGACTGGGTGTGGTGTTGGGTCACTGTGGACTGGGTGTGGTGTTGGGTCACTGTGGGCTGGGTGTGGTGTTGGGTCACTGTGGGCTGGGTGTGGTGTTGGGTCACTGTGGGCTGAGTGTGGTGTTGGGTCACTGTGGGCTGGGTGTGGTGTTGGGTCACTGTGGGCTGGGTGTGGTGTTGGGTCACTGTGGACTGGGTGTGGTGTTGGGTCACTGTGGGCTGGGTGTGGTGTTGGGTCACTGTGGGCTGGGTGTGGTGTTGGGTCACTGTGGGCTGGGTGTGGTGTTGGGTCACTGTGGGCTGAGTGTGGTGTTGGGTCACTGTGGGCTGGGTGTGGTGTTGGGTCACTGTGGGCTGGGTGTGGTGTTGGGTCACTGTGGACTGGGTGTGGTGTTGGGTCACTGTGGGCTGGGTGTGGTGTTGGGTCACTGTGGGCTGGGTGTGGTGTTGGGTCACTGTGGGCTGGGTGTGGTGTTGGGTCACTGTGGGCTGGGTGTGGTGTTGGGTCACTGTGGGCTGGGTGTGGTGTTGGGGTACTAGGTGAGGGGAACAGGGCTAGGTGAGGGGAACAGGGCTAGGTGAGGGGAACAGGGCAAGGTGAGGGGAACAGGGCTAGGTGAGGGGAACAGGGCTAGGTGAGGGGAACAGGGCTAGGTGAGGGGAACAGGGCTAGGTGAGGGAAACAGGGCTAGGTGAGGGGAACAGGGCTAGGTGAGGGGAACAGGGCTAGGTGAGGGGAACAGGGCTAGGTGAGGGAAACAGGGCTAGGTGAGGGGAACAGGGCTAGGTGAGGGGAACAGGGCTAGGTGAGGGGAACAGGGCAAGGTGAGAGGAACAGGGCTAGGTGAGGGGAACAGGGCTAGGTGAGGGGAACAGGGCTAGGTGAGGGGAACAGGGCTAGGTGAGGGGAACAGGGCAAGGTGAGGGGAACAGGGCTAGGTGAGGGGAACAGGGCTAGGTGAGGGGAACAGGGCTAGGTGAGGGGAACAGGGCTAGGTGAGGGGAACAGGGCTAGGTGAGGGGAATAGGGCTAGGTGAGGGGAACAGGGCTAGGTGAGGGGAACAGGGCTAGGTGAGGGGAACAGGGCTAGGTGAGGGGAATAGGGCTAGGTGAGGGGAACAGGGCTAGGTGAGGGGAACAGGGCTAGGTGAGGGGAACAGGGCTAGGTGAGGGGAATAGGGCTAGGTGAGGGGAACAGGGCTAGGTGAGGGGAGAGGCGTTTGAATGTGGATCAATAGAGTGAAGGACAGCGGGAGGAGGAGGAGGAGAGGGTGAGGGGAATGGAAGAGGGGGAAGAAGAAGGAACAAGAAGAAAAGGAGGAGGAGGAGGAGAAAGGAAAGGCGGGGGGGGGGGTGGGAATCAATAAGGTAAGGAGAACTTAAGGAGTCATGACCAGGTGTGTCAGGTAAGTTAATGAACCAGAGGGAGTGGCAGAAGAAGTCCACACAGCACTAATTACTTCAAGACACACCTCAGTGCCTCCAGGTAAGACTTTGGCGAGCAACGTGACAAAATAATGGGTCATAATTAATTCTATCTTCCTTTAATGACCGTGTGTGTTATTTAATCCCTAATATTGTTCTTTATTTATCATCCCAAATAATCCCTTGTGTTTCAACTCAAATTATAATTGTTCGCCTTTCATACCTAAGTTATCGTGTTTCATCTCTCATAATTTCTCACTTTTCTTATATAGTTCACGCCCTTATTACTGCTCTTATTATTAGTAGTAGTATTATTAAACAGTAGTTGTAGTAGTAGTAGTAGTAGTAGTAGTAAGACAAGACTATAACAATAAACTAAGTCTTCCATATCAATCAGACTTCACTATTTATATTCAATATAGAGTAAGATAATAAATCCTTAACTTAATATAATATTATTTTTTACTTTAAGTCATTTTTTTCTTTGTGAAGAGTAAGAGCCCCACGACCCTCCCTCACCTCTGGGTATCGGAATGACAACACGAAATGAAGAGAAAAAAGATTCATATTTCTCGATAATCTGCCTCAAGTGTTAAGTCAGTGTCATGAAAGGGCGCCACTGTCATAAAGGAGAGTCAGTGTCATGAAAGGGCGCCACTGTCATAAAGGAGAGTCAGTGTCATAAAGGAGTGCCACTGTCATAAAGGCGCTCGATTAAATTACTCTTATTGGCACTATTCCAATACTAGAACTGGCACTACCTCTAATGATGGAATATCTTGGGAGAATTAACCAGAGAGAGAGAGAGAGAGAGAGAGAGAGAGAGAGAGAGAGAGAGAGAGAGAGAGAGAGGAAGTTAAGAGGAAGTGAGACAGAGAAACGATCAAATGACAGAGGGAACGAAGCCTCTACACCGTGGCAGACAATGGCCACAGGGGGGGGGGAGGTACAGGATATCGAAGGTTACCCAATACTCGGGAAGTCAGGTATATATATATATATATATATATATATATATATATATATATATATATATATATATATATATATATATATATATATATATACAGTATATATATTGGGAACGACAAGGGTGAGTGCCCGATAACACACGCTGTAGACATCCCGTATACTATATACATACCAGGGTGCTGAAGGTGCTCAAGTACTTATCTAAATGTCTGGAGGTGCACAATACATACAGAGGTGTAGACGCCCCCCCCCCCTTCCTCCTCTCACTTCACATGCCTGGGGCTTATCACAACCTCCTCCTCCTTCACCTTGCTTATAGAGAGTACCACTTCCACCACCACCACCTCCTTCTCCTTCTCGTCTTTCCCTCTGGCGTAAAATATATTCCCCAGGATGTGCTCTTCTTGTTCCACTCACCTGTCAACCTGGCTGAGGAGCGGCGGCCTCTCGCAAAGATTAAAGTGTCAGTTTTTAGAAAGGAAGCTTCTCTTGCTTCTGTTGTGAATAGATTTTTTTAAGCAATTTACAACGGGTGTATATCTATGTGAGGTGGAGGAGGAGGAGGAGGAGGAGGAGGAGGGGAAGAGGTACTGTAGAAGGAGATCGTGTTAAGTCGTATAACCTCTGTGTATTATTTTGGGTAATATGTACACTATCTATCTATCTATCTGACTCCTGTTGGACACACGCACACACACCTGGGTAAGACATCAAAATCATCGATAAGTATACTTACACATCTGACTGTGACACCAGATTCCTGCCACTGGTTTGAACACACCCACCACCCACCTACTTTCTGTCTCCCACACCCACCACCCACCTACTTTCTGTCTCCCACACCCATCACCCACCTACTTTCTGTCTCCCACGCTCACCACCCACCTACTTTCTGTCTCCCACACCCACCACCCACCTACTTTCTGTCTCCCACACCCACCACCCACCTACTTTCTGTCTCCCACACCCATCACCCACCTACTTTCTGTCTCCCACGCCCACCACCCACCTACTTTCTGTCTCCCACACCCACCACCCACCTACTTTCTGTCTCCCACACCCACAACCCACCTACTTGTCCCCCACACACCCAGCAGGCAACATATCGCCAGGAAGGTACTGGTGGGCGGCGAGTGAGCTGGGGGGGGGGGGGGGAGGTTACAGCTTATTTAATGACAGTAATATAGAAAGGCTCTTCGTATTGCAGCTGCTAACTGTGAGTTACGCGTTAACCATGACAGGTCCACGCCATTATTTACTGATATGGCCTTGAGTGCTTCGCCGTGTGTGTGTGTGTGTGTGTGTGTGTGTGTGTGTGTGTGTGTGTGTGTGTGTGTGTGTGTACGTATTCTTCAGCCATCAGTAAAGTTATATAGCATCTCCTTATTGGCGCAATATACCTCCTCCCCAGTTCTATAAACAGGAGCGTGGTCTGGGCGTCTTTATAGTAGCGTGGTGGAGCCTTTCACTGAGAGACACAGAGCCTTAATATCTCAACCATTCGTCCAGTTTTTTTATTTATTTATTTATTTTTAGGACACGAGCACCCAGGTAGTGAGAGGTGTTCATAACGTCTTGAGGGACAACACTACCGTATGTTTGATGAGTCTCAGAGGCACGTTCTGGCCCCCCTCTCTCCCACGAGTTAGGAGAGGAGAAGGAGGAAGAGGATGGGGAAGAGAGGAGGATGCGGGAAGAGAAGGAGAAGGATGGGGAAAAGGATAGGGCTAGAGGAGGAAGGAGGAGAAGTGGGTGACGGAGGAGATTAAACTAAACGTAAGAACCTCTGAGATCAGAACTTAAGACGAGACTGTGGCAACTCACTCAAAATACCTATCCCTGTGCGTCCACTTCCTCCTCCTCCTCCTTCACCTCCTTCACCACCTCCTCCACCACCAGCCTCCTCCACCTCCTCCTCCCCCTTCACCTCCTTCACCACCTCCTCCACCACCAGCCTCCACCACCTCCTCCTCCTCCTTTACACCCAGGGGTCGCCGTTAGGCCGTGAATGTATGAACCATTGATTAAATGACTGATTGAATAACCTGATAAAACGAATTGAAATTGGTCGGATTTCATTTTAGCTCCCTTTCAGCTGTCTCTCCCTCCCTCTAACCGTCTCTCCTTCCCTCCCTCTCTCCCTCCCACCCTCCTAACCCTCTCTCCATGGGCCGGGGACAGGGTGGACTTTCGCCTCAGATTCTGGCAAGGGCCCGATTTCTTAGGGGAGACAGAGGACTCCACATTTCACATTGGAATGGGCACCATCACGTCTTGCGTCTGACAGTGGCTGCCAGGGAAAACCTTTAGCCCCGCCGGTGTGGATGAAGGGCAACACTGTAGGGATAGGGTGAGGGCAAGGGTGTATGGAGAGACCGTGGATGTATGGGGAAGGGGATGGTGCGTGGGGAGGAAAAGTGTGTGGGGAAGGGTGTATGTGGGGGGGGGACAGGCTGTCGATGAAGGCTGAGAGAGAGAGAGAGAGAGAGAGAGAGAGAGAGAGAGAGAGAGAGAGAGAGAGAGAGAGAGAGAGAGAGAGAGAGAGAGAGAGAGAGAATTATAGAATTATAGCAGAGATTATAAATGTTGGTGTAACGTGAACAGTGTACATGGGAGTAAATCAACAAATCCACTAGTTCAATCCACCCCTCCCTCCACCACCTCCTACTGACCCGTCCACCTTTAGATTTAGATTGCCCCCGAGGTCGTCGTGTTGCACTGTATTGTCGTGGCGTTGCACTGTGGCGTGGTGTTGTGGTGGTGATGCATTGCGTCATGGTGTTGTGGTGGTGATGCACTGCGTCATGGTGTTGTGGTGGTGATGCACTGTGGCGTGGTGTTGTGGTGGTGATGCATTGCGTCATGGTGTTGTGGTGGTGATGCATTGCGTCATGGTGTTGTGGTGGTGATGCATTGCGTCATGGTGTTGTGGTGGTGATGCACTGTGGCGTGGTGTTGTGGTGCTAGGTAGGTGTGGCGTGTACATCACCGCTCCAGGATCGTGTAAGTTTTGTGTAAATTATATTCCAGTTGTGTTAACGTGTAAGCCAGTATATACGTGAAACCAGGCTGGCAACAATGCAATAACGTACACACTGATACCGTCTCTCTCGTGTGTGTGTGTGTGTGTGTGATAACAGTGTTGACCTTCTGCATGTGTGCAACTGAACCTAGGAGGAGAGAATTAGAGCAGGTGCAGGGGTTGAGGCAGGGGCAGGGGTTGAGGCAAGGGTTGAGGCAGGGGCAGGGGTTGAGGCAGGGGTTGAGGCAGGGGCAGGGGTTGAGGCAGGGGTTGAGGCAGGGGCAGGGGTTGAGGCAGGGGTTGAGGCAGGGGCAGGGGTTGAGGCAGGGGTTGAGGCAGGGGTTGAGGCAGGGGCAGTTGAGGCAGGGGTTGAGGCAGGGGCAGGGGTTGAGGCAGGGGTTGAGGCAGGGGCAGGGGTTGAGGCAGGGGCAGGGGTTGAGGCAGGGGTTGAGGCAGGGGCAGGGGTTGAGGCAGGGGCAGGGGTTGAGGCAGGGGTTGAGGCAGGGGCAGGGGTTGAGGCAGGGGCAGGGGTTGAGGCAGGGGTTGAGGCAGGGGCAGGGGTTGAGGCAGGGGTTGAGGCAGGGGCAGGGATTGAGGCAGGGGTTGAGGCAGGGGCAGGGGTTGAGGCAGGGGTTGAGGCAGGGGCAGGGGTTGAGGCAGGGGTTGAGGCAGGGGCAGGGGTTGAGGCAGGGGCAGGGGTTGAGGCAGGGGCAGGGGTTGAGGCAGAGGCAGGGGTTGAGACAGAGGCAGGGGTTGAGGGAGGAGCAGGGGTTGAGGCAAGGGCAGGGGTTGAGGCAGGGGCAGGGGTTGAGGCAGGGGTAAAGGCAGGGGTAGGGGTTGAGGCAGGGGTTGAGGCATGGGCTTTGTCGTCTCCTTGGCTGGTAATCAATGGAAAAATGTTCTCTTTGTGCCTTGTGATATCCACTAGTGTTGGAGAGAGAGAGAGAGAGAGAGAGAGAGAGAGAGAGAGAGAGAGAGAGAGAGAGAGAGAGAGAGAGAGAGAGAGAGAGAGAGAGAGAGATATCAGACTGAAATTCTTAGAATGAGAAAATGAGAATAGATGAGAGAAAATAATAAATAATAATAATAATAATAATAAATGTGTGTGTGTGTGTGTGTGTGTGTGTGTATGTGTGTGTGTGTGTGTGTGTGTGTGTGTGTGTGTGTGTGTGTGTGTTAGAGACAGAGTGGGTAACATAGTTGTCTTACACAGGGTGATGGTGGCTATATGTGAACCTGCCTGCCCACCCAGCCACCCACCTATTTATCAATCTACCCACCCACCCACCCACTCATCTCCCCCTCTATACAATACCCACCTATCCATCCCCATATCCGTATTCTCTAACGTCCATTACCTACCTATCCACCCACTACCCATACTCATACCACCCGCCACGCCCATCCGTCCACCCGTACGCCCATTTCATCCACCGGGTTATTTCCTCTCTCCGCCCACTAGAAGGAAGGGGGAAGAGGGGGAAGAGGGGGGAGAGGGGGGAGGGAGGTAGAAGAAAGGGGAAGGAAGGGGGGGGAGGAGAAGGGGTGGACTGTAGCAGGTAATTAATAATGTAGACTAAAGGGCCCGAGGCAACACCTGCATGATTAACACCACCTGGGCAAAGTACACCTGGTGAGGGGAGACAGTGTAGGGGAACAGAGGGGAGAAAAGGGGGGAGTATATGGGTAAATAGGTGAGGGGAGGAAGAGTGTAGGGGATAGAGAACGGGGTAAAGTGGTGAAAGGAGGGGAGGAAAAGGAGTAGGGGGAATGAAGAGGAGGAGGAGGAGGAAACGTGAGGAAGGACGGTGGTAAAGGGAGTAAGGGAGAGACTAAAAGAAAGAAGGTTGGATTAAGGGAGAAAGGGAGGAGGGAGGATAATGCCAGAAGAACCCCCCCTATCTTCACCTCCCCTCATAAACACACACACACACACACACCCTTCCCCTTATACTTCCCGTCTACCGAGTTCGATCATGCTACCTCCCCTCTCTCTCTTCTCCCCTCTCACCCCACTCCCCCTCCCATTCCTCCCCCCTCTCTCTCCCCTGTCTTACACACATCACTGGGAAAACCCTGACCAGGTAGAGTGGAACTGGGAGTGGCCCATCGTGGTGCTTAACCTAACCTAACCTAACCTAACCTAACCTAACCTAATCCTAACTTAATCCTAACCGAACCTAACCTAATCCTAACCTAACCTAATCCTAACCTAACCTAACCTAATCCTAACCTAACCTAACCTAACCTAAACCTAATCTAAGCTTCCTTCCCAGGTAACGTTAAGTTGGTTAGTCATCAGGTAACCCGAAGAAAGTAAAGATAAGAAAGAAATAGTGAAAAGGAGTAACTGAGAGAGAGAGAGAGAGAGAGAGAGAGAGAGAGAGAGAGAGAGAGAGAGAGAGAGAGAGAGAGAGAGAGAGTTAAACAGTCTAGAAGGACAATAAGAGTTAAGATATAAGTGAATAAAGAAGAATTAAAGGCAGAATTTAACGAAGAGAAAAAAAATCATGATATTACACACACAAGTTTTTAAAAAGAATATTCTGGAAAAAGCCGAGTGATTATTAATATTTCGGTGAGCACTTAATACTACTACTGCTGGGAGGTGTGTGTGTGTGTGTGTGTGTGTGTGTGTGTGTGTGTGTGTGTGTGTGTGTGCTAAATAAAACATTACTCTGAATAAAATAATACTTGTAAAAATAATAATAAAAACGAAAATAAAAATATACAATATACCCATTTCAGAGTATTCGATAATGGAACTTCAGCAGTATTCCCACTATAAGGTCAAGTTACGGGGCAATGAACTGTAAGAGGGAGTTAAAATTCTGTGGGTGTTATTTTTCTTTTTTTTAGAGTTCACTGATATCAAGTTTAATTTCCTCTAAGGTGTTACACGGTGGAGATAAGATGGTGTGGGAGGGGCGGGGTGGGTGTGAGAGGGAAATTTACAGCTTGGGAGAGAGAAAAATAATAATAATAATAATAATAATAATAATAATAGTAATAATAAAGAGATGTTTCAAGGTGTAGTGTATAAGGGAAGAACGAAGGATCACTGTATATTGCTACTGACTGTAACTTGATGAAGAAAGTTGTTTGGGGCTATTGTTTATTTACCCACACAAACGAGTTCCATAAGTCTCAATGTTAAAGTAGGCTTAGTTGAAGTTAGACTGATATAATGGTAGTGAGGAGAATGTTGAAGTCAATGTGATGATAGTGTTATTGAGTGGTGTTGAAGTAAATGTGATGATAGTGGTGAGGAGACTATTGAAGTAAGTCTCAGAGGTTTCCCCCATGATAGATCGAACAATTAGCAGGTATAGTCATCAAGTCTGTTCCTCGTACCTGGAGAGTGTTAGTCGGTGAAAAAGTTAATGAATACAATGGCAGGTAAGTTTTCCACTCAAGTTAAATTGTCTCAAGAGTGTTAAGGTAATCGTGAGAGAGAGAGAGAGAGAGAGAGAGAGAGAGAGAGAGAGAGAGAGAGAGAGAGAGAGAGAGAGAGAGAGAGAGAGAGGTTAAAAAGAACAGAAAGGTAAATAAGAAGACAACTAAAGTGAGGTAGTGAGGGGGAGAGAGAATTACAGATAGAAACACAACCAAAATAAACCCCACACACACACACACACACACACACACACACACACACACACACACACACACACATACACACATGAAAAAAAGAGTAAATTTTCTATTACATTGTGAGTGTTACCGCGTGTGTGTGTGTGTGTGTGTGTGTGTGTGTGTGTGTGTGTGTGTGTGTGTGTGTGTTCTCCTGCACTAACGCGTCGAAAACATGTTTACTCAGGGAGGTGTATGTTGAGTTAGCGTGTGTTTGTGTACCGTCGTGATCCCTGGCGTGGAGAAGGGTACAGGAACCCAGTAGGAGGAGGAAGACGTGAGGGTCACCTGTAGGAGACCTGTAGGAGGAGGTTTTGTAGACATGCCAGGGTTGTAGTGAGGACATTGACAGACAGACAGAGACAGACAGAAAGACAAGCAATGAACCATATTTTTTTTTTGTTCAGTAAAATATTAAGTGTGTAATGCCCTCAAATATCCCTAACCTAACCTAACCTAACCTAACCTAACCTAACCCAACAGCTTGCATCAAGGGTAATGGCTCAAGGGACAGCTGGTATCAGAGGTAGTGCAGGTAAACGAGATATTCTATTTCAGTAAAAACAACCTAATGATTATATTGTCTTCATTAAATTATTTTTTCTTCAAATTATTCTTATCTATTCGTTTGTTTAGTTATTCGAGTATGTGAGAATATATTGTTCAGAAGGTGAGGTAAGTCTCTCTATCAAGGTAAACAGAGTCGCGCTTCAATGTTTTATACCAGCCATCATGATGTATTTTCCCGCGCTCTCCTGGTTGGCTTACTGGCCACTCAGAGAGCTTGACTTTCTGCTGGCCACTCAGAGAGCTTGACTTTCTGTTGGCCAATCAGAGCGCTTGCTTTCTGCTGGCCACTCAGAGCTTGACTTTCTGCTGGCCACTCAGAGCTTGACTTTCTACTGGCCACTCAGAGAGCTTGATTTTCTGTTGGCCTCTCAGAGAGCTTGACTTTCCGCTGGCCACTCAGAGAGCTTGACTTTCTGCTGGCCATTCAGAGAACTTGACTTTCTGCTGGCCACTCAGAGAGATTGACTTTCTCCTGGTCACTCGGTGAGCTTGACTTTCTGCTGGCCATTCAGAGAATTTGACTTTCTGCTGGCCAATCAGAGAGCTAGACTTTCTGCTGGCCACTCAGAGAGATAGACTTACTGGTAGCCACCCAGGGAGTTTGAATTTCAGGCCAGCTAGAGCTAAGTCTGGCCACTCAGATGGCTTAATCTGCTATGGGCCGCTCAAAGAATTTGACTTATTTGACCAGCCAGAGAGCCGAACTTAACAGGTGGCCACTCAGAAAGCTCGGTTTAATGGTGGCCACTTAGAGAGCTTGACTTTCAGGCCATGCACTCCGTGAGCTGTGAGCAGTGAGTCAGGTGAGCCTGGGGTGCAGTACAGTATCAGGGACAGGGCGAGACACAACCAGCGTATCTCCCCCTAGATGTTTTGTGAACCAGCAGGGTTTTTATAACAAGAAGGCAGATATATGGTTATAGTACACAGCCAAACTTGGGCCAGAAAACTTCATCTAGTAACAGTGATCTTGGTCCTCCAGTACACACACACACACACACAAGAGCATTAAAGTAAACAGTAAAGTTGAATCTGAGTGAGTAAATATTAAAGTAACGGGGAAAGTCTCTCGAGTTTGGTGCTTCTGAGGAAACTTAAAATCAAACTCAGAAATTGGATGAGAAATGATAGTAGAAGTACACTGGGGCTGTCTCGACAAAGTAATTGGATTGGGGAACTTTTAAAGTGTCGTTGTAAGGATATTGGTGCACTGCTTACAGGGTGAGTATGGTATATATAGTTCGTGGATAAACCGACGAGTGAACACACCACTTCAATCTTTGCACTACCAAATATATTTCAAGATATCAAAAATAGAAGTAGGAGAGAGTTTAGTCTCACTGTATAAGGAAACAGTTTGATAATAATGTGGAGGTTCACTTGAAGACAAACTAACAAACTCCATAGATGACACTTATACACAAGAACTATTGAACTTTTTTTTTTTTTACCAGGATGAGCTAAGACAAGTGTCCTGTCCCCTCAGAGGTTATAAGACATACTGTACGGGAAACACTTTGTGGCAGGGAGTTAGACAAAGTGTTTGGTGGGATAGAAATTTAACACGTCAGTCAATTACCCTTCCTAACATCCTGGTAAATTAATTAAGGCTGCAATTATCATGACAATTGACTCCCTCGATCTAAAACCAAGGAAGGTGATGGAAAAATCCTGAGAATGTGTAATGCTGGAAATTTTCTGCAAAGGATGTTATTGTTCACTGTTTTGAAGGCCTTTTTTTTTCTGCGTTGAATAGAGGAGGTGAAGTGCCCCACAGTCCACAATGTCCCAACACCTCACCCAGGCCACAATGCTCCGACACCTCACCCAGGCCACAGTGCTCCAACACCTCACCCAGGCCACAATGCTCCAACACCACACCCAGGCTACAATGCCCCAACACCACACCCAGGCCACAGTGCTCCAACACCTCACCCAGGCCACAGTGCTCCAACACCTCACCCAGGCCACAGTGCTCCAATACCACACCCAGGCCACAGTGCTCCAACACCTCACCCAGGCCACAGTGCTCCAATACCACACCCAGGCCACAGTGCTCCAACACCACACCCATGCCACAGTGCTCCAACACCACACCCAGGCCACAGTGCTCCAACACCACGCCCAGGCCACAGTGCTCCAACACCACACCCAGGCCACAGTGCTCCAACACCACACCCAGGCCACAGTGCTCCAACACCACACCCAGGCCACAATGCTCCAACACCACACCCAGGCCACAGTGCTCCAACACCTCACCCAGGCCACAGTGCTCCAACACCACACCCAGGCCACAGTGCTCCAACACCTCACCCAGGCCACAGTGCTCCAACACCACACCCAGGCCACAGTGCTCCAACACCTCACCCAGGCCACAGTGCTCCAACACCACACCCAGGCCACAGTGCTCCAACACCTCACCCAGGCCACAGTGCCCCAACACCACACCCAGGCCACAGTGCCCCAACACCACACCCAGGCCACAGTGCTCCAACACCTCACCCAGGCCACAGTGCTCCAACACCACACCCAGGCCACAGTGCTCCAACACCACACCCAAGCCACAGTGCTCCAACACCACACCCAAGCCACAGTGCTCCAACACCTCACTCAGGCCACAGTGCTCCAACACCACACCCAGGCCACAGTGCTCCAACACCACACCCAAGCCACAGTGCTCCAACACCTCACCCAGGCCACAGTGCTCCAACACCACACTCAGGCCACAGTGCTCCAACACCACACCCAGGCCACAGTGCTCCAACACCACACCCAGGCCACAGTGCTCCAACACCACACCCAGGCCACAGTGCTCCAACACCACACCCAAGCCACAGTGCTCCAACACCACACCCAGGCCACAGTGCTCCAACACCACACCCAGGCCACAGTGCTCCAACACCACACCCAAGCCACAGTGCTCCAACACCTCACTCAGGCCACAGTGCTCCAACACCACACCCAAGCCACAGTGCTCCAACACCACACCCAGGCCACAGTGCTCCAACACCTCACCCAGGCCACAGTGCTCCAACACCTCACCCAAGCCACAGTGCTCCAACACCTCACTCAGGCCACAGTGCTCCAACACCACACCCAGGCCACAGTGCCCCAACACCACACCCAGGCCACAGTGCTCCAACACCTCACCCAGGCCACAGTGCTCCAACACCACACCCAGGCCACAGTGCTCCAACACCACACCCAGGCCACAGTGCTCCAACACCACACCCAAGCCACAGTGCTCCAACACCACACCCAGGCCACAGTGCTCCAACACCACACCCAGGCCACAGTGCTCCAACACCATACCCAGGCCACAGTGCTCCAACACCACACCCAGGCCACAGTATCCCACCTGAGAGCTCACATGATTCACATAAATGGTTAACAACAAACTCTGAACATTAACTCAAAGCTTCATTGAGATTTTTTTGGCTAAGTCTCAGACAAAAATTGACATGGTGACACTTGCAGCAAAGGTGTAACTGTCAACTGAACAAACAATGTATCCTGGTTTCATGGTAGAATGTTTAGAGATGATAATATTGAAGATTGAAAACATTGCATACTTAAAATCAACACCAGATAATTTATTATATATAACATGAGTCCCTTCACAAAACAATAATTCAACATGTGTTCAATTTTGTGTTAAGAATCATTAGTTACTAACCAAACCAAAACTAACCAAACCATTTATGAAGAATTTGATCAAAATTATTGGTGTGATTTCAAGAATCGATGCGTGTACTGAGAGGATCTAAGACTGCCGATGAGTCCAACACTAAATGGAACCAGGCAGTGTGATGACTCGTGCATGGGCCGGGTGTGTGGGGATGGTTGAGAGCCTCTTCAGTATCCCTGGAATTGCCCAAAGTTCCCCGTCAACAAACTCCTCCAGTGAAGGTGGAAAGTTTCCCAAATCTCTTATCAAGTTCTGGTGGTCTGTGGCAAAGAACAAGATCAACAGGATCTTAAGTGTTTCAACAAGCAGCCAAACCTTACGTTCTTGTTGAGTTCTGACGAAGGCGGTGATGAGGATCTCGTATATCCAGACTTAAGATAAAGATGTTCTTTGCTGACATCCACGATTCATTTTTGAAGGCTGAGGTCACTGCTAGTGCCTTCGTGAGCTCTATGTAAAATGATGTCGAGGGCTACGATTTGTGATTTGACGGACGGATATGGTTTCTTGGGACCCGATTCCGTCAAAAAACTCGCCGCCGTACCTAATTGAGCAACCTCTGCCTCTGCCAGAGTTTCATTGCACCTACGATCACACAGGATGGTACCAGTGGCCTCCCTCAACTGCCGTCTACACCTACAGATCATCCAGGACAACGAACTTGTTAAATTTCAATTATATAAAATTGTATAAATAATTACATACAGGAATTACAATTAAAATCTTTACCCATGTAAGACACCACACAACACCTCTACCTCACTCACTTATTCATTTCACTCACCTATAGTGACAATCTAGCTCACAGTCATTCACTTACTCATTGATCCAAGCGCCTGGTTTAGCCACCTGTGGATCAGACGCCACCTCGTCAGACAATGGCAGGAGAGTCTACATGGCTGGGACAGACAAAGTCATTGCATCTTGCCGAAAATCTTTATACGATGACCACGTGAACAAATTCCTTGCATCATCACCAGGAGGCTTGTCCAGCTCGGCTCCCACAGTCTCAACCCAACCTGCTTACTGTAACTCCTCCCCTGGGAGAGTTACTATTTTAGGGGAGAATTCTTTTCTTTTAGACACGGCAGAGTGGGATTCAAGTGATGGCTTAAGTTTGGAACAAGTGTGAGCTCTAAAGGGAGAAAGGACTAGACTGAAATTTGGGGAGATCCACCGACCTCACTTGTTGTTGTATACATTGTGGCTCTCAGCAGGCGGGAACTGGATCAGGGTATTGCCTTTACCAGACAACGATGATTCACTTGTTCTCGACGATGGACTGTGATCAAGGCTGTCTCGGTCTACCAGTGAAATCCCTTCCTCACAGGCCTGCAGGATAAGAGCTTGAAACAATGACCTCTTGTGTTTGTAGCGTCTGATAACCTCCAACATAGTTCTCCCACATAGTCCTACCACATAGTCTCCCCACACAGTTCTCCCACACAGTCCCCACATAGTCCCCCCACACAGATATGAGAAGAAGATGGGGAAATGAGAGAAATATCCGGCCGACCGATATACGATCATAAGTTTGTCGAGGACCCGGGGCGTGAATATATTGAGAGAATCGGAAGGTGGGCGTGTAGACGTGATCACACACACACACACACACACACACACACACACACACACACACACATACGATAAAGGGCTAACTATAACATCCTCTGCCACGTAACCTATTTCCTCTACATGATTAGGTATCCAGCGTCGTGGTCTCCCCTGTGTGGTATTAATGCGGCCCCTCCTGACCCGCTATGGCTGACCATTAAGCGGCTTAACAGGCAATTTGTTGAAGGTGTAGAAACTTTTACCACCACAACACTTCCACACCTGTTTGTAACGAGCTGTGTAAGGCTGTGTCATGGTGTAGAAACTGTCACCACCACCACAACACCCACACCTGTTGGTAACGAGCTGTGTAAGGCTGTGTTATGATGTAGAAACTGTTACCACCACCACAACACCCACACCTGTTGGTAACGAGCTGTGTAATGCTGTGTCATGGTGTAGAAACTGTCACTACCACCACAACACCCACACCTGTTGGTAACGAGCTGTGTAAGGCTGTGTTATGGTGTAGAAACTGTTACCACCACCACAACACCCACACCTGTTGGTAACGAGCTATGTAAGGCTGTGTTATGGTGTAGAAACTGTCACTACCACCACAACACCCACACCTGTTGGTAACGAGCTGTGTAACGCTGTGTCATGGTGTAGAAACTGTTACCACCACCACCACACCCACACCTGTTGGTAACGAGCTGTGTAACGCTGTGGTTATGGTGTAGAAACTGTTACCACCACCACAACACCCACACCTGTTGGTAACGAGCTGTGTAACGCTGTGTCATGGTGTGGAAACTGTTACCACCACCACAACACCCACACCTGTTGGTAACGAGCTATGTAAGGCTGTGTCATGGTGTAGAAACTGTCACCACCACCACAACACCCACACCTGTTGGTAACGAGCTATGTAAGGCTGTGTTATGGTGTAGAAACTGTCACCACCACCACAACACCCACACCTGTTGGTAACGAGCTGTGTAACGCTGTGTCATGGTGTAGAAACTGTTACCACCACCACCACACCCACACCTGTTGGTAACGAGCTGTGTAACGCTGTGTTATGGTGTAGAAACTGTTACCACCACCACAACACCCACACCTGTTGGTGACGAGCTATGTAAGGCTGTGTTATGGTGTAGAAACTGTCACCACCACCACAACACCCACACCTGTTGGTAACGAGCTGTGTAACGCTGTGTCATGGTGTAGAAACTGTTACCACCACCACCACACCCACACCTGTTGGTAACGAGCTGTGTAACGCTGTGGTTATGGTGTAGAAACTGTTACCACCACCACAACACCCACACCTGTTGGTAACGAGCTGTGTAACGCTGTGTCATGGTGTGGAAACTGTCACCACCACCACAACACCCACACCTGTTGGTAACGAGCTGTGTAACGCTGTGTCATGGTGTAGAAACTGTTACCACCACCACAACACCCACACCTGTTGGTAACGAGCTATGTAAGGCTGTGTTATGGTGTAGAAACTGCTACCACAACCACAACACCCACACCTGTTGGTAACGAGCTGTGTAATGCTGTGTCATGGTGTAGAAACTGTTACCACCACCACCACAACACCCACACCTGTTGGTAACGAGCTATGTAAGGCTGTGTCATGGTGTAGAAACTGTCACCACCACCACAACACCCACACCTGTTGGTAACGAGCTATGTAAGGCTGTGTCATGGTGTAGAAACTGTCACCACCACCACAACACCCACACCTGTTGGTTAACGAGCTATGTAAGGCTGTGTCATGGTGTAGAAACTGTCACCACCACCACAACACCCACACCTGTTGGTTAACGAGCTATGTAAGGCTGTGTGGAGAGACAACAAGGTAAGCTAACAATTACCCCTTGGACACAGACCGTCAATTAACACAGGAGAAAGTCGTAGACAAAGACACAGAGAAAACAAAACTTACCTAAACCTCCTCTCAAACATGGCATCGAACCCAAAACCTCTCGCTAATAAGGATCAAAACCTTTACACCCTTACCCAGGTCATCGTCAGCACAAACTCCTCTTCTCGGTGGGTCATCAAGGGCCGGCCGTGACCTTCTTTTGTTTAAATATAACACAGACCTCTTGGGGGGGTCAAACAAAAAAAGTGCGGACGTCAACCTGAACTCTTCATAACAGTAGCCCAATATTCCCTTAAAGTGAAGTTATATGATACTACCAGTACGGTATTTAACTACATACTAAAAAATGGACAATAACTTATCTACACACACACACGATCTTAACTGAAACAAGTTAGTGGAAAAATCTGGTCACTTACCTGTAATATTCACAAGAGCATTAATTTCATACCACCAAAACAAATTTGTATTGACCAACACATCACCATACTACTGATAACGAAATTAAAAGGGTAAATGACCTGGACAACAGAGACGTAGGGACAGGTAAGAAAAACAATAACAAGTGAAGAAGAAAAAAAAATATATATAAAATTAATCAACCACAACAAAACAAACTTACACGACGCATGACTAAAATTATCAATATCGTAAACACATAAAAATATTGGGTCGGTAAAACAGACTCTCACACACACACACACACCTGAGTATTATGAGTATGGCGGCGGCAACACGTACAGCCTTAATTAGACTAAGTACTTAATTAATATGGAAATGAAAACTCTCCAAAACTAATTAGATTTGAGTCTCACCATGTGCAGGGGCTTTGGACGGTAGGGTGTATGACAGCTGCTGCAGGTGTTGTAGGTGAGGTGAGGTTATGTCCACTTCTTACACACACACACACACACACACACACACAACCGGTAATCGTAATTAAACTGCCCAAATAAACCTTAAACCAAATAATGAGATAAATAAAAAAAAAGTACTTATTAAATAACATTCCCAGATATACAACTAAAACATCTTTAAACCTCATTAATAAACACTACAATATTCAGTAAGTCATATAGCATAATCTGTACAGGTGTAGAGTGTCGTAGTGTATCCTGGGAAAAGAATCCGTGTGTCCCTGTACCAGCATCAGTGTGAATATAACAGTGTATTGGTACGTAGAGCATCCTGGAAAACCATATCAGTAAAATCCACGTGACATCAAAATCAAGAATAAAATGAAACAAAATGAATAATCAAAATTTACCTTGTGACCGTAACAACTTGTCTATCAGCCACTCTCCTCCACCCAGTCTCCGTAATAGGTGTTGTACATATAGGCAAGGTCATCCACTACACTGGGAAAGACAAACAAAAAATAAATATACATTAATTTAATCTAGTAATCAAATTATTAATCAGAATTTATTTCATTATCAAGCAATTATAACTTTGAGGTAGCAAAACGTTGGTGATGAGCCGCTGGGTAATATAATAACTGCTAAGCCAAATTGAATTAAGCCTCAGAATTATTTGATGTATGTCGTTTTAGTCGAATTTGCTTTAGGTGTCTGGGTGTGTAGTGTTGTGTCACTGTGTGTGTGTGTGTGTGTGTGTGTGTGTTGTGTCACTGTGTGTGTGTGTGTGTGTGTAATAATAATAATAATAATAATGAACGGTTTATTGAAAGAGCTTGGCAGCCAGAAGGCTGAAAATATACAGTTACATATTTGGGGAATGGGTTACGAATTACAAATAATATACAAGTAACATAAGTGACACAAATAAGACATATAATAACTTAGATGGGGAAAAGCTCAAACTACAGTTCATTTCAACATAGTGACAGTGTTACAGTATTACAAGTTATTGATAATTTTTACAATGGTTGGGACTGGGCTGTTCTTATAGCGATCAGTTCGTGCACGTATGGGCTGGATGCGGTTGTGGTGTCGCACAGCAATTCTCGGACAAGGGATCTCAGGTGGTAGTAGGAGCCGGTGTCGGGGATGGTGTAGAAGCTTCTTACCAAATTTGCAGATGAGGTCGTGGTGATGGTCAGTGAGAGTCGAAAGGGTCAGTGTGTTGAGCGCTTCTTGATATGTGGAGTAGGAGGGGGAGAGAATAATCTTGCATGCCCTCTTTTGCACTTTTTCTAGGTGTTTACGTTGTGTGGCATTTAGGGAGGAAGACCAGGTGGGGGAGGCATAGGTGAGCTTGGGAAGTATGAATGTTGTGTAAACACTGAG
>CAUDMG010004073.1:650000-690000 GCA_958450375.1 Homarus gammarus | reverse complement strand
TAAAACATGATGCTCTTCTTGTTACCTCAGTGTTTCTGTCATCTATACGAGAGTGTTTCTGTCATTTATACATTAATGGTCATGTCATTTATACTTCTCTCATTAAATGTGACTCAACCATCCTTCCGCTTATCACAAATTTATTTAAACATGTTAATTTTCATCTTTTCATTAATTATCTCTTGTAAATTTTAGACATGATAAACTTTTTAGATCGCAAGAAAATAAGAGAAAGATAATATAAGAGATAAAACAAAAGAACATAGAAACAAAATATATACGATGAAGGATCCTAAAAAACGTACAAAATACCTCAAGTAACATATGGAAATGTACTAAAACAAGAAAATAAACACCTTTGAGTTATACGTCAAATACATATGAAAAAATAACGAGTTCTATTTATAATATTTTTTAAGTTATGAAATTTTTAAAATGAATCAGAAAAAAAGACTATTTATCGGTACTGTGTCATTCTTAACAACGGACAAGACATCACAACCGCAACAGTATATAATTATAACCAAGTCAAGGTCTGAAAGTAAATTTGTACATTGAGATTTTGTGAATGAGAAATAAGACTACCTGAAGATTAGACACCCTAGCTTATTTCACCTTAAAAAGCTAACCTAATCTAACCTAACCTAACCTAATATACCCTAGCCTAACCTAATCTAACCTACCCTACCATAACCTAATCCATCCTACGCTACCAAAATCTAATCAAAACACACCTAGGTAACGCTACGTTGGTTAATCAATAGGTGACATAAGCTGGGTTGCTCAAGATACCTACCTACCAGTCAGTGATCTGGGAGACCATATATATTACATTCGGGAGGGAAGCTGTACCAAAATTGATGACATGACACTCCTATCTCCGGATAAGCTGGAGATTACCCCCTCAGCTTAATTTACACCTGATGATTAAATACCCTGACGCTACCTGAGGAGATAGGTTAGGTTAGCTTTAGGTTAGGTTAAGGTTAGCGATAGGTTAGGTTAGCTTTAGATTAGGTTAGATTTGCGCTAGGTTAGGTTAGGTTAATGTTTGAGTGGTTAATAATAAAGACGAAACAAACTGAGGCTTACTCTTCAGGTAATCCCTCTCACCTCCCTCCTATACACACCAACGAATACATTATTTTTCTCTTCGAGGAATCCAAGTCACACCTCCATGGCAACTGACGAAGACCCTGCCCTTACTGACGCTGTCCTGGATACAGTCGATGTCACCGCCAACAGATAACTTACATGTGTGTCCTGATACGGTAATTATACGCCAACATTAGGATTTGGAGAAGCTGTTTATTCATGTAAGATTTAGAATTAGGGACGTTTTAGGATTTAGAATTAGGAACGTTTAATATTTAGAATTAGGAACGTTGATTTAAAATGAGGGACTTTTTAAAACTTAGAGAAGCTGTTTATTCATCCAAAGACCACCAAAATATGTAGGTTCGTATCTCATCAGATAAACAAATGAATATATATATATATTTATATATATATATATATATATATATATATATATATATATATATATATATATATATATACTGTATATATATAATTGAAAAAAATAATGTATAGGTGCAGTTCTGTCGGGTTTTTTAACATTATACACAAAACATTCCTTAAAAATAAAATAAAAAAATAAACACTGGCTATTCATTACTGTGGGGTCTCTCTTTCTCTCTATCGCAAAAAAACAAACAGAAAAAAATGGTGAAAACAAAACCTCGAAACTAAACACTAACAGTAATATTCAATAGAAAACATTATAATAGAGAATCCATGAACCAAAAGCTTTTATTAATGCACCAAGAGTCTTGATTAGAATTTTATAACCAGAGATACATTGTGTACTGTAGTGTATGTACAAGTCTTCAATATTAACTTTGTACTACTGTGTTTAGAGTTTAGTTAGTTTAACAAATTTATTGGCAGAGCTTGTAGTACAGTTTGCCTATTCTGAGTAATTCAGTCAGGTCTTGACACTGAGGGTGGTATCACTTCTCACTGCCACTCAGGACAGAGGTTCATACACAAAGAAATACATCATATTCATTAACAGCTATAAATGTATAGAGGTCAGATTCATGTGGGTAATGTCACTGTTCACTGCCATGCAGGACAGAGGTTCGTACACAAAGAGATGCATCATATTCATTGACAATACATATACATATATGTAGACACACACACACACATATACATAGATATACATATATACATACACATATACATGTACATGCACATATATATATATATATATATATATATATATATATATATATATATATATATATATATATATACACACACGCACACATACATACATATACGTCGGTCAGATTCATGTGGGTAATGTCACTGTTCACTGCCATACAGGACAGAGGTTCGTACACAAAGAATGCATCATATTCATTGACACTATATATAGGTCAGATTCATGTGGGTAATGCCACTGTTCACTGCCATGCAGGACAGAGGTTCGTACACAAAGAATGCATCATATTCATTGGCACTATATATAGGTCAGATTCATGTGGGTAATGTCACTGTTCACTGCCATACAGGACAGAGGTTCGTACACAAAGAATGCATCATATTCATTGACATATATATAGGTCAGATTCATGTGGGTAATGTCACTGTTCACTGCCATACAGGACAGAGGTTCGTACACAAAGAATGCATCATATTCATTGTCACTATATATGGGTCAGATTCATGTGGGTAATGCCACTGTTCACTGCCATGCAGGACAGAGGTTCGTACACAAAGAATGCATCATATTCATTGACACTATATATAGGTCAGATTCATGTGGGTAATGCCATTGTTCACTGCCATACAGGACAGAGGTTCGTACACAAAGAAGGAAATACATCATATTCATTAGCAGTATATATAGGTCAGTGGATCACATACATTGGAGTCATATTCTAATTGAAGAGGCGCTCCTTCACACGTCTGGTAGAGTTGATAAATCGTAGATATTTTTTTTGTTATTTCTGTTGTTTGTGTTTTTATTTGTTTTTATTATTGTATTGCTTTTGTTTTCTATTTATATTTTTTGTTTTTTTGTTTTCTATTTATTTTTTTATTATTGTATTGCTTTTGTTTTCTATTTTTTTTTCATTATTGTATTGCTTTTGTTTTCTATTTATTTTTTTATTATTGTATTGCTTTTGTTTTCTATTTAGTTTCGTTGTATTTTGTTGTTCTCCTTAGTTACTTTTCCTTTATTTTTGTTTAGTTGTTCATTTATTGTTTTTGTTGTTATTTTTTTTATTTGTTGTTTTTATTTAGTTTTGTCTTATTTTTGTTTTCTTGTTATTCTCTTAACTTTATTTACTTTGTTGTTTACAGGGAAACGGCCCAGGAAAAGATCAGACTAATGTATGTATGTATGTATGTATGTATGTATGTATGTATGTACGTACTCGTAAATATGAATGTCTGTATGTACGTGTGTGTATGTATGCTATATATCTATCAATCAACACTAATACCATAGGACAAACAAAAAATAAGAATTAACATGATATATAGGCGATAACGTTGAGGCTATGGACTACCACTATGATGATCCTCACTTGATTCCGATGGCAGCGGCGTTAGTTCATCATATTATAGTTATGCCAATAGGATTAAGGTAGTTCTACAATCCTGGTTTAAAGTCTCCCTGAAAAACAAACATACGCCCTCATATTACGGATTCCCTCATGTTACGTATTCCCTCATGTTACGGATTCCCTCATGTTACGGATTCCCTCATGTTACGGATTCCCTCATGTTACGGATTGCCTTCATGTTATGGGCTGACCTCATGTTACAGACTCCCTAAAACTAATGTAACCAGGTCTTAGATTTCCAAAAGCCGTCATCAAGAGAGGTCTCATTGGCTGGTACTCCGTCAGCGTTATTAGGCACAATATGACTATTTATGACGTCTCCGGTATTTGTTTGTTTAAAACCCTATTGTTAGCTGAGACTATTAAGGCCGTGTCTCTGTTTTCCATTGTTGAACATTATGATGACGCGGTGGATCTTGTGTTATTAGAGAAGTTTCAGTATAATAGAGGTTCCCAGGTAACAGTAGCTAGAAGATGACCCAAGTCGATCCTTTTACTGTAGAACGTGAAAAGTAGGTTGAGGTTCGTGTAGTAGAGTGAGACTTACAAAGTTACATAGTAGACCAACCCTATGGAGGTCAACAAGCTTAAGCGTACAGTATAGTTTCTTATCAGTCATCCATGTTATAATATTTCCCGTTTTCCTTAGACTGGTTTCATGTTTTTAGATTCACCATATTTGCCCGGCGAGGTGGCTAGTTTATTGGGTACCCCTGAGCATCCTGTGCAAGGCGAAGCGCAAAAGCGTTTACAGCGCCCAACAGGAAAGCATGCGGAGTTCATGCTTGCCTTCTTGGAATCTTGACTCATGCAATTTAGAATGCTAGTGCCTGAAAGAGTGAAGGACGATGGATTATATTGACAAGTTTTGTGTTGAGTTGTTGGAGCTTCTATTAGTGTGAACTTGCTGTTATTTCTTGAGTGTTACATCATGTTGTCCTTACCAGATTGTTCCTTGGATTTTTATCGCGGTAGTTACTGGATGTTGCGTGTGGGATCTCCTTGTGGATGACTATTGACGCCCTTCAACACCTGCTTGTAGGATGACTCGTTAAGGGACGTACTGTAGATTCAAGTTGGTTATCTTCTACAGTTACACCAGTTGCTTATAGGTTCTCTTTGTATACTGTTCTTGTAGTTTACGACCACCATACCTGTAGATTGTAGCTGACGGCAGGTAAGTAGCCTTCATAGATGTTGTCTCGAGCACCACCGACCTGACTTGTTATGTCATCTATAAATTCCCAGACAGTCGCCACGGTGTCTTTCGTGTTGGCTTCGTGTGATACCGATCTGTTCCGTATTGCATAGCTAGTGCAGGTTAAGTGAGATGTCGTGGTCAAGTTGAAGGCTGGTAGTTTCAGAGCCATCATCATCATCATCATCATCATCACCATCAACATCAATACAAAAACACTCGAAAATTTTATATTAAACATTATTTCCTCAAGTACGTACATAAAAGGGAACTATTTCACCACTGTCAAAATGCCTCGTTTTATCCACATATTATTACCACGAGCCGCGTCTGACCACAGCCACATTATTCCACCGTGCACCAAACATCATAAAAATCAACACAAATACGAGAGCAATCGATAATTCTTGCCTGACGTTCTTCCTCTTTGACCTGGAATGACACGCAAATGGAAGCCACTTGAGATGAACACTTGCCCAGCCTCCAGCCAGCAGTGGGAACTCTTTTATGACGCGAACATAAGTGTTTTGATATCGTATGTGTGTGTGTGATTTCGTGGAAGGATGAGTGAGTGATAGGAAGTGAGATGATGTGAGACGCAGCGAGATGTGTGTGTGTGTGTGTGTTTAGAAGAAGTGGGAGAGTAAAAGCTGATTAGTGGTCGAGGAAGAGGATATAAAAGGCGGAAATTAAAAGACGTGGAGAGGCAATAGTTGGGAGGCTGACTACTGTACCCGATCCCTGATTGGTTAAGCTGTATACGTGGGTATTGAGTAGATATCTTTCTGACTCGAGGCAACGTATCCATTAATGATGTATAGAAATGTATATAAGTGCCGTTTAATACATGGATGTATAAGTATGAATAACTATTATAAGTAAGAGCTGTGTTGATAATAAGGAAATATATTCATAAAATAATGTTTGTACTGTGTTATGGTTTGTGGTATTACCAAAAACTGAATATGAATTTGTAAAACCAAACTAAATCTAACCTAATGTACCTCAACCTAATCTAATCCAACCAAATCTAACTTAATCCAACCTAACTTAATCTAACCTAACTTAAACCAACCTAACCTAACCCAACTCAACCCAAAACGGACCTATCCCAATAATATCCATCTAAAGTAAGTTATCCTAATGTCACCCCAATACTACTTTCTCTTCTGTCTTATTTACAAACACTGTTCACCGCGTACATCATATATTTAGTGAGTCCAGTCTTGTACAATATGTCACGGAGCACACAACAAGTTCATTAAGAGTGATATTGAAAACGATGATCACCTGAGGAGTTATTTCACCTGATAATTAAACACCTTAACGCTGCCTGGGTTAGGTTCGGTTAGGTTAGTGAAGTAAGCTGGGGGCTAATCTGCTATCTGCGACTGTCGAATGGATACAATGTTCGCTTCCTGTTTTATGGGTTGGTGGTTCGATCCTCCCGGGCACTCCCAGCTCACCCAGCTGTAAATGGGCACCTAAGTTTACAAGTGTGCTGTAGACACACTCTCCTTAACGGGCAATCATGCCTATGGGACCCATTACCACTACTTCTCCAGGGAGGTACTTAGTTACCTGAACCATCCATGCTGTACCTGTAATCACCCAGAGTTACAGCACTGTACCACGGTGCTGTATGAACAAAGTAATTATACCACAACCTGGAGAGAAAGTGTACAGTTAGTTACATTATAGAAACAATCACAAGGCTGCTACTTAATAATATATTATTCAGTAGCAGTGATAAAGTGAAAGATATACAGAGACTTGTGGTTGCCTGTGTGCCCTACCTGAAGCATAATACCTGAGGAAATACTTTGTAAACAGATGCACTTGGGTTTGTGTGTGTGTGTGGGAGGGGGGGGGGGGACCCGTCACAGGGAACAACAACAACAATAGCAGCAGCGGTGAGCAACAGACCAGTGGAAAAGACAACAACAAGGCAGCGGTGAAAGATTCAGACTCCTTGACGCAGTAACGGGATAAGAAGGAACGGGCTGTTGGGGTGTGTAGGAGTGTGTTAGGGTGTGTTGGAGTGTCTTGGGGTGTGTTGGGAGTGTGTTGGAGTGTGAAGTGATGTGTGGGTGTATGGCAGTGTGTGGGAGTATGTGGAACATGGGTATGTGAGAGAAATGTGTGGGTGTGTGTGAGTACATGGCTGTGTGTAGGAGTCTGTAGGTGTGTCTGTGTGTGGTGACGTTTTTTATAGTTTTGTTCACTTGGTCAAGACCTTTTTTTCACCAATGAGACTAAGAATGGAACTAAGATGTGTGGTATAAGGCTCTCGTGGTCTGTACAAGGCTCTCGAGGTCTGTGCAAGGCTCTCGAGGTCTGTACAAAGAGTAAAAAAACATTAAAGTGATATAGTTATTGCTGAAGACTATAGTGGTTGAAGTACTGCGTCAGTCACTTGTTGGCGGTGTTGGCTAATTGGCTTCGTGTACTGTTAATTTTACTAAGTGGTGTGTGTGTGTGTATTTGTTCGTTTTATTTGTTATTTACTTATTTCGATTTTGTTTTTCCGGTCCATACAGTCGAGAGGTAATAATCGCTCGACGTTTGAAAATATTTGACTCAATTTTAATTCTCCCAAGAAGGCGACCAACAGCCCACAAGACGTAAACAAACAAAAGTTGCTTCACCTAGGAAATAAGAAAACTTATGTCAGAAGAATATTTTAAATTTCTATGCATATTTGTAAATATTTTGCATGCATTTTAAAATTCCCGTTCCCAATTTTTGCAGAAAGTTTACAATGGGACGAATTTACATTTTAGGCAATAGGTCAGGCGGAACAGTGAAGACATTCTGTATGTTGTTTCTCATGTAAACGGTAAAGATTCATATATTAAAACGAACATATCAATTCTCATACAATAACAACAGTAAACATTGAAGAAGCCGGAGTTCTTGAATTATCTATTGCGGTCACTTATATTGATGCAACTAACACCAACATTCTCTTTACATTTCGCCAGTGTCTTGAGTCACTCACACCTGACCTCCTCCACAGCTGATTCATTCTCTCTTTAATTAATATCATTTCATTACCTACTTAGTCAATTAGCTCTTACCTTACCTACCTATTACTTAATTACCCCCGGTTTACTCTTATATGCGTCCGAACTTACTTAATTACTTACAGACTTACTTATTCACTAACTCCTTCACTCACTCTTACCTTTATTCCCCGTGTACTCATTATTTACTTATTACTTTATAAATCTGTTTATCTACACACACTTATGTTCTATTAAATTATAATTATTAACCGCATTACTTATTTACTTATTATCCTGTTAATTTAACTTAAAAACATGTTCACTATAATCACGTATAGACTCATATACTCACTTACACACTTACGTACATTAACTTCACACACTTAGAAATACCCAGCTAATTTCACCTTAAGATTAATCACCCTAACCTAACCTAGCTTAACCTAATCTAACCCTCCCAAGGCAGCGTTAGTGTTTTTATATTCAGGTGAAATAAAGCTGAGGGGCGCTAATCTTCAGGTCAGTATTCCTTTATTAAACAAGTGAGACGTTCTCCGGTATACATACACACACACTCGTCTGTCGCTCAGTGTTGTGGGTGAGACACGAGCTGCCTCTTCCCTAAGCGTACTGTCAAGGGTGTTTGGTAAATGTTCCAGAACAAGATTAAGTCTTTCCCCGAGTTACGGAGGGGCTCCACACGGTGGCTCCCTCGTAAACATTCTCGTACTGGCCGCCGTGTTAAGGACATGGTTTTGACACGGTCACCGCCAGGCCCCCCTAGTAACGGTTACTGTATAGTGTTTTGACACGGTCACCGCCAGGCCCCCCTAGCAACGGTTACTGTATAGTGTTTTGACACGGTCACCGCCAGGCCCCCCTAGCAACGGTTACTGTATAGTGTTTTGACACGGTCACCGCCAGGCCCCCCTAGCAACGGTTACTGTATAGTGTTTTGACACGGTCACCGCCAGGCCCCCCTAGCAACGGTTACTGTATAGTGTTTTGACACGGTCACCGCCAGGCCCCCCTAGCAACGGTTACTGTATAGTGTTTTGACACGGTCACCGCCAGGCCCCCCTAGCAACGGTTACTGTATAGTGTTTTGACACGGTCACCGCCAGGCCCCCCTAGCAACGGTTACTGTATAGTGTTTTGACACGGTCTCAGCCACGCCCTCCTGGCAACGGCCTCCGTGTCAAGTATAGGGTTATGACACTGTCACAGCCACACCCTCCTGGCAATGGCTGCTGTGTCACGTCAGGGTTGTGACACGGTCGCCGCCACGCCCTCCTGGCAACGGCTGTCGTGTCACGCTCAGGGATAGAAAATGTATCGATCTGCCACCGTCAAGTGCACCTCCACCAGGCCCGACACTCACGGCCAGGAAGTGTGGGTCGCTCCCCGTTTGTTTGTTTACCTAGTCAGCTGATAGTATGTTTACCTGGTCAGCTGATGTCGTGTTGACTTGGTCAGCTGATATCGTATTGACTTGGTCAGCTGATGCCGTGTTGACCTGGTCAGCCGATGTCGTGTTTACCTAGTCAGCTGGTGTTGTATTTACCTAGTCAGATGATGTCATGTTTACTTGGTCAGCTGATATAGCGTTTACCTGGTCAGCTGGTGTTGTATTTACCTTGTCAGATGATGTCATGTTTACTTGGTCAGCTGATATAGCGTTTACCTGGTCAGCTGATGTAGCATTTACCTAGTCAGCTGATGTGATGTTTACATAGCCAGCTCACGGCATGTTTATCCAGTCAGCTGATATCATGCCTACTGATGTAGGTGACGCCCAAAGAAGATGACTAAGCACATATTTACTACAGTCAAGGAAAACATCTGTTGAATGTTATAACAATGAGAATTTACGTACCAGAATCAAACAATGGAACGATGGAGGACATACTAATCAATGGTAACAACTGTGGAACTATTACGGAGTTTACAGGAAGAGATGTGAGAGATAATATCCTCCTGCCCGAGTGACCTTCCCCACACAAGCTAACCTAAAACGAGCAGAGGCCACATTATCTCTGCAGGTCATCAGCCCACGTCGACGAAACTTGTATGGGAGTGGCTAAAAGTGTTGGGTGGTGTCGCAAAGGCCCCCCACCATAGATTTTTTTTTCCAGTTTAGGGAATTATAATAAATAAATGAATATAATAGAGAGAAATTATTAACACTAGAGGAAAGAGTTAGTTTAATATCTAAGAACGTAAAACCAATGGCTACTCACCTATCAGCTACAAGAGAATATCAAAGACAACATCCAGGCATAAGACATGACTTATATACAATTAACTCCAAGTAACTCTATCCTTATACCTACAATGGGATATAGGGAAGAGAGAGGGACTGAACTTATCCTCTGTCGGTAAAGGTGTGTGAGAGAGAGAGAGAGAGGGGGGGGGGCAGGTTACAGGCATCTCTAAGCGGCGAGAGAGTTAACAAGGTTATTATGAACAAAAGAAACTTGACGTAAAATCCACAGGAAAAGGAGACGACAAATCTGACAAGTTAAAGGTAAGAAGTGGGTTCGTATGTTATACTAAAGGGAGATACTTAGGCGCCAGACTTCTACACACACACACACACACACACACACACACACACACACACACACACACACACAAAATGATGGAACACAAAAATAAACCCGAGTTAGGTAAAAAATATACGTACACTAATTTCCATCAATAATAATAATAATAATACGAGCAGTAACACACCGTCCTAAATACTACACTATGCACCTAAGAATTGACTTGATAAAAGCTCTTCACGAGGGCTCCGGCAGCGAAGGTGGTATACAGTATGAATGAATTATTGATAACCTCTCAAGGCTGGGAGAGTCTGCTGCATGATTTGGCTCCAATGTGCTTATAACATTTTAAAATGGTAATGTCTGACTTCTTCGACGAAAATGTGTGTGTGTGTGTGTATGAGTGTGACTGTATGTGACTGTATGTGTGACTGTGTGTGTGTGTGTGTGTGTGTGTGTGTGTGTACCATGATACAACCGTCCAATAGTCTTGTATAACCCTCCCGGCAGATTCGGAATAGTCGACCTTGGAAACTATAAACAAAAATAGGTTTTTCTAGTGTATTGTGTGGTGTTTCAGGCGAACCTGACCTTCACTTCCGTCACAAACGAACCGTTATGGATGTGGCCCCCACCTCTTCTCTCCCCCCAATTACCAAACAATATTGGTTGCACAAAGTGGGGCAGGGCTTTGAAGTAGAGAGAAATTGTGGGGTAAAAACACGCAAAAATCTGACGAAACGAAACGAACTCTAAATTAACAGATGCTTGAGGATAAAGTGATGCTACAGCACTTGTAAGAGGAAGTGGTGGAGCATTGTCTTGTGATCGTTGTATTCAGCTGGGATATGTAGAGAGAGAAATGTTGTTGGTAATGTTCCTTCTTATTACCGACACCAAACACCCAATTCTCAATATCGTTCCATAATCGTTGTATATTTTGCGTATAAACTCCTGTAGCACTTAATAGAGATTGGCACAATACTACGCGCCTTAAAAATGTCAAAGGCAGTGGCTTCATATTAAAACTCTTGGAGGTTGATTTGCCAAGCTAAGAAACAACACCCGTGTAGAGAGACGACATCTTGCGACTATATCCATTTTTTTTTATGGTATAGTGAGTTCTTGTAGTTTACTCTATGAATTTACCTTATATATATATACATAAATACAAATAACACCGGGTAAAAATCAGCACCTGGGATCGTGGTTATCCAACGCCTTACAGCAGTGATCCTCAAGAATATTTGACAAGGATGTCCCACTGTGTTCCCTTTACCATCACCTCACATCCATCACAAGCCCACAACACCATCTGGCAGGACACAAACCCACAACACCACCTGGCAGGACACAAACCCACAACACCATCTGGCAGAACACAAACCCACAACACCATCTGGCAGAACACAAACCCACAACACCACCTGGCAGGACACAAGCCCACAACACCACCTGGCAGGACACAAGCCCACAACACCATCTGGCAGAATACAAACCCACAACACCATCTGGCAGAACACAAACCCACAACATCATCTGGCAGAACACAAACCCACAACACCATCTGGCAGGACACAAACCCACAACACCACCTGGCAGAACACAAACCCACAACACCACCTGGCAGAATACAAACCCACAACACCACCTGGCAAGACACAAACCCACAACACCATCTGGCAGGACACAAACCCACAACACCATCTGGCAGAATACAAACCCACAACACCACCTGGCAGGACACAAACCCACAACACCATCTGGCAGAATACAAGCCCACAACACCACCTGGCAGGACACAAACCCACAACACCATCTGGCAGAATACAAGCCCACAACACCACCTGGCAGGACACAAACCCACAACACCACCTGGCAGAACACAAACCCACAACACCATCTGGCAGGACACAAACCCACAACACCACCTGGCAGAACACAAACCCACAACACCACCTGGCAGAACACAAACCCACAACACCACCTGGCAGGACACAAACCCACAACACCACCTGGCAGGACACAAACCCACAACACCACCTGGCAGAACACAAACCCACAACACCATCTGGCAAGACACAAACCCACAACACCACCTGGCAGGACACAAACCCACAACACCATCTGGCAGAACACAAACCCACAACACCACCTAGCAGGACACAAGTCCACAACACCTCCAGGCAGAACGCAAACCCACAACACCATCTGGCAGAACACAAACCCACAACACCACCTGGCAGGACACAAGCCCACAACACCTCCAGGCAGAACACAAACCCACAACACCATCTGGCAGAACACAAACCCACAACACCACCTGGCAGAATACAAACACTTTCTTTGAATATTACATCTCCCAGATCTTATTGCTTACTAGCCCTTCACAAATAACCCGGACTGGCACTCTGTGGAACTCCCTGTCGACAGCTCAAAACATCCCGCTTTAAATAGGGGATCACCTGAAGAATCTCCACCACAGCTTATTTCACCTAAAGATTTACCACCTTAACGCTAACTCTAACCTAACCTAACGCTAACCTAACCTAACTCTAACCTAACCAAACTCTAACCCTAACCTAACCTAATTCTAACCTAGCCTAACTCTAACCTAACCAAACTCTAACCTAACCTAACCTAACTCTAACCTAACCTAACTCTAACCTAACCTAACTCTAACCTAACCTAACTCTAACCTAACCAAACTCTAACCTAACCTAACTCTAACCTAACCAAACTCTAACCTAACCTAACTCTAACCAAACTCTAACCTAACTCTAACCTAACTCTAACCTAACCTAACTCTAACCTAACTCTAACCTAACCTAACCAAACTCTAACCTAACCAAACTCTAACCAAACTCTAACCTAACCTAACCTAACCTAACTCTAACCTAACCTAACTCTAACCTAACCTAACTCTAACCTAACCTAACTCTAACCTAACCTAACTCTAACCTAACCAAACTCTAACCTAACCTAACTCTAACCTAACTCTAACCTAACTCTAACCTAACCTAACCTAACTCTAACCTAACGCTAACCTAACCTAACCTAACCTAACTCTAGCGCTAACCTAACTCTAACCAAACTCTAACCTAACCAAACTCTAACCAAACTCTAACCTAACTCTAACTCTAACGCTAACCTAACCTAACTCTAACCTAACCTAACCCAAATGAGTTTAGTGTTTGTTAAGGCAGAGGACTGTGAGGTGTTGAAGCAAAAGATCTCAAGGGTGTTGCTTACAGTCAGTCTCGATCAAGAGTCTTTCTTTAACTTTAATTATTTATTCAAGATTTTGCTTTATTCCTCTAGTCTAAGTTTAATTAAAATGCTGTTATTTTTCTTTTTCTTTCTCTCTTTTTCTCTCTCTTTCTTTCTTTCTCTCAAACCATTATTCTCTTTCTCTCTCTCTCTCTCTCTCTCTCTCTTCCTACCCTTCCCTCTTTTTCTCTCGAACTGCTAATCTCACTTGCTCTCCCTCTCACTCTAATTCCTACTCTCACTTTCTCTCCCTCTCACTCTAATTCCTACTCTCTCTCTCTCTCTCTCTCTCTCACACACACACCAGGTCGTCGGGAGTCACCTGGGACACCCTCAGGTATGTGAAATAATTATTAAGTCATATTTAATCAAGACTCATCATGCAGAAGGTTGCCGGGGAGAGAGAGAGAGAGAGAGAGAGAGAGAGAGAGAGAGAGAGAGAGAGAGAGAGAGAGAGAGAGAGAGAGAGAGAGAGAGAGGTGTTGTCGTGAGGCTTAAGGCGAGTGTTGGTGGAGGAGTGATGGTGTGGTGGTGGAGGTGTGGTGGAGTGATGGTGTGGTGGTGGACGTGTGGTGGAGTGGTGGTGGAGGTGTGGTGGAGTGATGGTGTGGTGGTGGAGGTGTGGTGGAGTGGTGGTGTGGTGGTGGTGGAGTGGTGGTGTGGTGGTGGAGTGGTGGTGTGGTGGTGGACGTGTGGTGGAGTGGTGGTGGTGTGGTGGTGGTGGTGTGGTGGTGGAGTGGTGGTGTGGTGGTGGACGTGTGGTGGTGTGGTGGTGGTGTGGTGGTGTGGTGGTGGTGTGGTGGTGGAGGTGTTGTGGTGTTGCGGTGGTGGGGAGGTAAGAGAAGGAGGAAGAAAAGGGAGAAGAGGTAACAGGAGGAGGAGATGATGGGAGAATAAAGAAGAAAGGAAGGGAAAGAAGAATTGAAGGAAGTAGGAAGGAAGGGATGGAAGGAGTTGCAGGAAGGAAGGAAGGAAGGAAGGAAGGAAGGAGGAAAAATGAAGAGAGCAGAGGGAAGCTGGAATAAGAAAGAATAAAGATAAATTGAAAGGAAGAACTGACAAAGGCAGCTGTAATTGAGAAGGAGGAGGAGGAGGAGGAAGGAAGGAAGAGGAAGAGAGGTGGAGGAAGGAAGGAAAAGAGGTGGAGGAAGGAAGGAAGAGGAAGAGAGGTGGAGGAAGGAAGGAAGAGGAAGAGAGGTGAAGGAAGGAAGGAAGAGGAGGACTCATCACCACATAACAATCAATAATACCAGTACAAAATCCCTCACACACACACACACACACACATACAATTCAGGGCTTCAACAACAATAACAGATAAGTTAGGGCTTTAATTAAGGGATTGACTACACCCCTTATAAGGTCGTTTAAACAGAAACCCTTAAAACGACCCAAACTAATTCTATCACATCCAGACGACAAAGACAATAGATTCTCCCCCACCTGAACTGTATTTGTTTTGAGTTGTTTTTGTTTTTAATTCATTGCGAGGGTTGTAGTGGCTTTTTTTTTGTGGTGGGGGGGGACTCCAACAAGTAGAAGCTGAATGGATCGCTGTAGAGAGGCCATTGTGTTGAGATGTAATTGAGTGAGGAGGGATGATTGTTTTTGTTTTTTTTTTGTGTGTTTTTGTGTGTGTGTGTGTGTGTGTGTGTGTGTGTGTGTGGCTCAGATCACCGTGAGACAGATCATCGTTTCAGTAGAACCCAACCCTCCCGTCGCGTCGCCCCTCAACGGTGAAAACAAAACACTGCCCTGAAGGATGCTCTACATAACTCGACTACAGGATCAGGAGATGGACCACACCACCTAAGAGCATCTACAGGGGCGATTATTTAACTCCCCGACAACTGGTGTGCTGTCTCGATAGCCTCGGCCCGTCCATATGAAAACGTCAGGGTTGGTTCGATAAAAAACGACCGGGAAATCCAGTTCCTCATTTCCGGCAAACGCGCTGCCTCCATTAACTAGAAAAACAATCCTCAGTCTCAAACCTAAGCTGCTAAGTTCTATCAGCAGAAGGCAATGGTTGAGCGTAAACTTCGGAAGGTGAAGAACAATTGGTGGACTATAAAAGCACATGAAGCGCAAAGTTTGTTGATCAATGCCACTAAAGTTATCTATACCGCCCAGCTACCAACACCGGGGCCTCCTCATTCCATCATCTGACGGCAACACTGTAATTGAAGACCAAGACGGAATCCTACTTCGTTTCCTAGTCGATTTAAACAGCGATGTTCATGTCCAGACTACTCAGCAGGTCCCTCAGCAGGTCCCCCAGCAGGTCTCTGAGCAGGTCTCATTGCTGTCAATAAGACGAAAGATAATAAGACCACTGGACCTGAGGGAATCCCAGCTGAGGTATATAAAATAGGACTCCTGCTGACCATTCACTTCCACACTCCCTGGAGAATATACGGTAACAGGAAGAAGTCCCCCAAGACCTTAAATACACCATCATTGTCAACACATATAAGAACAAAAGACAGAGACCAGAATGTGGTAACTTTTCTAGGATCTCGCTGTTGTCCGTAGCTGGTGAGATTCTCGCCTTCGTCCTCCTCAAAAGACTCCTTCCTGGGCTGGGAAATATCACCCCGGAGTGATAATGTATTTGTAGACTGTAACACAGAACCACCGATATTCGCTTTCCTCCAGATAGAGCCATCTAAAGAGTGGTAAACGTAGTGCTGGCGAGCAACAGATGGGCAACAAGGATACACTCAAGACTATCATCAGTAAGTGCCAAGAAGACGCTCGCACCTGTAACACAATCACCCCAGCCATGACACCTGGAGAAGTACCGCTGAGAGTGTGTAAAAACCTTTTAGGTCGATCGACTAAATGCCAGAGCAGGTAAGCACCAGCGTCAGAAAGAAGCTGCCGCCGCCCCGCACCAGACGCAGCCTACAATAAATACACCACTTCTGCGGACGACCCTATCGATCCCGTATCGGCCTTACGAGTCACCTGAAGGCGCTCCATGAGGTAAGGTACGAAGTGAACGGATATACAGGAAGTGGGAGATGAGAACTGAATGACAAGGCTTCACAACTTAAAGGGAGCAGTAGTTAGGAAAGCATAATAAAACTCCCACTCGCTACACCATCAAACACCCAATTAATCTCAAACTAAATCAGTGAAATACCAAGATAAGTTAGTGAAGTTCTCCGATATAATCAAAGTAAGTTTTTCAATCTATTATTTTTTATTCCTTTTACTTTTACTTTTAATTAAATTTCTTTTAATCTTTCCACTCAAATTTCAAAGAACCACAGAATCAATTTTCCGCCATATCAGTACACCAGTTGCCTGCAGGGGAGGTAATTTAACTCAATGTCAGAACAATTTACACATTATTATTGATAAGATAACAACAATTCAAGCATGCAACGCCACTAAACACTCACACACAAGATGCCTCAGTACCAGAGAGAGAGAGAGAGAGAGAGAGAGAGAGAGAGAGAGAGAGAGATTTTCCCCCTTATCGTCTATATTCGATACAAGTGAGGAAAAAAAAAATATATATAATATTTTGGGCGTCAAAGCTTATTACACGAGGCAGCAGGCTGGTGGTCACACGTTAATTACATTAGTTGGTAGCGACGACATTTATTGCCCCAAATTAGTGTATAATACTAATACACATTTTATGTTCATATCATAGTAATGACGTCATTGTGGCAGGATATCCCGGTAGCGTCCAGGAAAAAAATGTAGTGTTGAATATACGTGACGCTGTAGGGAGATGATTACACCCATGGATGTGTTGGGAATTTCTATAGGTTTTCATGCCTGGTTGTCTGGCGCGGGGTTTGTGGCCACCCATGAGTTTGTGGCCATCCATGGGTTTGTGGCCACCCATGAGTTTGTGGCCATCCATGGGTTTGTGGCCACCCATGAGTTTGTGGCCATCCATGGGTTTGTGGCCATCCATGGGTTTGTGGCCACCCATGGGTTTGTGGCCACCCTTGGGTTTGTGTCCACCCATGGGTTTCAGACCACCTGCAGGACAGCATCAGAAGTACCAGGGTGCATGAGTTTATCTTCTCTCGTACACAAATATATAATTAACTCTATGTTTGTCTTAGCTTCCTATTGTCTGCCAAGAAATTCACGTGACCTAAACATTACTCAAAGGTTATATATATATATATATATATATATATATATATATATATATATATATATATATATATATATATATATATATATATATATATATATATATATATACACGATAATAAAATCAGTTCAAACACTGTAAGTGGTTTAAGAGTTTACTGTTAAGACTTTACTTCTGTCATGGTGAATAAAAACCTAATTTAGTCTAACACCTTACTGGGAGCTTTGTCGGGGGGGGGGGGGGGGGGGGTTCAGCCCCAGTAGACATGTTGATGTATACACAGTCATGGTAAAAGCCTTGTGGTTATTCATGTTTCATCGCCTAAAGTGTTTATAGTTTTGATAGGTGTTATTATCAACTTTTAAATGTGACTAAATAAATTTGTAAGCCGTGATTGGACAGTGTGTACAAACTATAACTGTACTCTCTCTCTCTCTCTCTCTCTCTCTCTCTCTCTCTCTCTCTCTCTCTTTCTCTCTCCTCTCGGCAGTATTTTGTCTAACACTCGGTCTTATTAACACTAAGGGGTTATGTGAACAGCTTAAAGGTGCGAACATGGTCCGAACGTCGAGGCGAGATCTCGTTAACTATTCACACGACGTACAAAAGGCCAGGTTAGAGGTAACGTACAGTGTTGGCTTCGGCACCTTCATAAATACCCTCACAGTACAAGCTGGATTTAACTAGTGTCGTACAGTACATACAGACGTGGTCAGTACTGAGAGTTAACAGGAGGAGGACACAGAGAGCACTGCCAGACACACCCGCATCACCCTTCTGCTGCCACTGCTACGGGTTTTATGGCACCTCTCGTTACCGACAGCTAAAGTTTTCACCCAGAGCCACAGGCACCATCAACATGTTCTGAGTTCTTCTTACTGTGGATCACTTCAGTAGAACGTTGTCATGCGGATCCAGTCTCAGAATCGGTTCCAAATGGGTTAGGTTGGGTTAGGTTAGCTGACGGTTGGTTAGGCCAGGTTGGGTTAGGTTAGGTTAGGTTTGTTTAGGTTAGATTAGGTCACGTTGTAAATCCAAGGCCTCAAAATGACGATCAATTAAGACTCGAATTTAAGCTCAGATCCTCAATTGAGTTCATTCCTCCCTCAGGCAACTCCAGAAACCAGAGGCCTCCGTGACTCGGGTTCTTACTGGGGAGGGGAGGGGAGGGGAGGGGAGGGGAGGGGAGAGGGAGAGGAGGGGAGGGGAGAGGGAGAAAAGTCATTGAACACATCTGAACATGCGGAGGTGGGAAAGAGGCAAGATCTATACCCCCCAGAGAACTGACTCCCCCGGAACATGTGAAGGAAAGTAAAAATTTATCCCAAAGACGAACAGGAAGAGCAGATAACACACACATACACCACTAAAATAAGAACAAAAAACAACAAGAAATACAAAAAAAGAAGTAAAAGATAACATACTATAACAGCAAGATAACAGTATAGGTATAGTGGTGATTGACCAGGTACATGGTTCCGCCTCACGTATCAAAGATAGAGAATGGATGGAGCCGCTGGAGTTTGCATGAGTAGGAGAAGGAAGGGAAGCGGGATGCGGGATGGGGGATGGGGAAGGGGGAAAGGAAAGGAGGAGGGAGATAGGGAAAGAGGATGGGAGTTGGGGGGGGGGGGTGGGGGAGGAAAACGATGTAAAAATTGAGGCGATCACGACCAGATCTGCTCAGGTCTGTTAGCCTTTGTCCGTCCGTCACTGACAATCCTTACAGTGGGAGGTGGGGGGGGGGGGGGGCTTTTGTGTACGGTTTAAAGCTCACAGTTGTTGATTTTATATATATATATTTTTCCCCCTCTTTTCAGGTTTAAGTAGATTTAGTTTCCTTTGGTGTAATCCATCCTAAGGCAATTCAATGTAACCCAATCTAACCTAACTTAACATGGACTAACTCATCCTCTTGTAGACGACATTTAATCATTTGTTTTCCATGAGACTGAAATACGATCCAGTGCTCAACTTGTCACCTGGATTCCGTGTACCTCATGGATATATACAGAGGAACAACAACAGCTTAATGTTGTATGTTTAGGAATTGATTAAATCTTTTGGTATGGTCACTTGGTATGGTGTTCACGTTCTTGGTACTCTACAATTTGTTACTAGGTATTTTTGCCCCCATGTTTTCAGGACTAATTTTTCCCCTCACCCCCCCCCCCCCCAAAAAAAAAAAAATCAGACCCAAAAGGAAAAAAGATTAATGATCAGTATTTCCTCTTACTTCACTCAGCTGACTCAGCCCAAACTCACTAAAACTTGCAACGCTGTAATACCTATCTGTCAGTTTAGTTGATTCGCCCCCTTAATTTGTGTGAATTTTTCAGTCTAGTTTTGTATTCAGTGAGAGAGGCGCCACAGTCATTTCTAAATCATGTTCGTGTATCAGGTGACAGATTATCACACTGACGTATCTGTTGATGTGCTGGAGGTTCATATGTCAGTATTGGCGAGAGAATCATTTGTCATCTGATAACGCTGATGGCAGGGCGGGTCACGACCTAACACAGCCTAAAACACGTCGTTCTCACACAGGTGTTAACTCATCTCCCAATCATATGGGATTATCAGAGCCTTTAATCAAGTAATTGATAAAAAAAAAAACATTGGTCCACAAAAACAATAAATAATTCAGACCAGAACAAAGTCAGGCCTGATGAACACACACACATGAGATCTATACTGAAGCTCAACAACTTACGAGAACAGTCAGGATTTTGTTATCGTCTGTCTCGGAGGCAAAACAGAAAATCAGGCATCGCAGAACTCCCATAAACAAGATGAGAAAACTAAATCAGCGCTTTCGGTGTGACCCAGACACCGGTGGGGTACATTAACAGTCGCAGTCTAGCCTCCACACACAGAAAAAAGACCGTAGGACAAAACCGCTCAAATCAGACAGAGTTATATGAACAATTCAGGGAAAACTAAAGCACAGGACACCTTTGATCTATTGAGGAGTCCCTTCACCCTGACCCCCCATCAGTGTCAAGAGGAAAATGCAACTCCTGTGAAATTCCCAACGTCATTAAATATCAGGTGTTTGACATTGTACTTTAGATTAGACAACCCAGTTCATTTTATCTGATGATTAAAAACCTTAACTCTGTCCAGGAGGGTTAGGTTAGGCTAGGTTATGTCAGGATTATCATTAGGGTGAAATAAACTTGGGAGTTAATCTTCAGCTGATCCCTTTTGACTTGTAATTAAACATACACTTTTAACTGCCCAGGATTTAGTATAATGAGAAAGAGAATCTGGAATTACATCAAACTTCGTGTTACGCACCTGGGCAATGGTCATTAACAATATGGGAAAATTTTTTACAACACCTACGTCACTTGGAGAACATCAAAATAAAACCCCCCAAATCTTCCCTTGTTGTTCCCACTACCGCCAAGTCACCCAACAATAAAGGTACTCTAGGAATTACATGATATTTATAGGCGTCACTAAGCCACCTGGAGGGGTAAGTTTGGCAGGATCACACCTGGGAGGAGCTGACGACTCCCTAGGGATAACCAGGATACCCGGAATGACATGATAGTGTCAGCAGGATCGTGTCTCCCGCCAACTCACAAACACCTACATAAAGACCTCGTCCTTCTGCTGGTGGCTGTCCTACGTGGAGGCATTTATAAATACCTGAAGATCTTGTCATTTCTCGAGGGTCTCCTGCACGGGGATGGAGAGGGGAAGTGGGGACGGGGGAGAGGGAGGGGGAGGGGGGAATGAGAGAAGGAGAGAGGAATGGAGGAAGGGCAGAGGAGGGGGAAGTGGATAGGGTTGGGGGCAAGGGGAAGGGGGAAAGGGTAGGGAGAAGGGAAAACGGGGAGGGACAGGGGAAGAGAGAAAGAGGAAACGGGAGGGGAGGAAGGGGGTGAATGACCAGCTTCTCACTCTTGCCACACAAAGGTCAGTGATTTTCCCGGGCCTGTACGTGACTTGTTGTAATTTGGATTATTGGATCTGTCGTGAATGAACCGTTAAATGAGGGTAATTATTGTCCTGCCTCACGATAATTATACACACCCACCCGACACCTGACGAGACAAAGATGAGTTACTAGAGAACTTGTACTATTATTTAAGGGTTAAAAAAAATTATCTTTTGGAAAACTAACCTAACCTAACATTACTTAACAGGGGCGGATCGAGGGGGGTCCTGGGTGTTTGAACCCCACCCCTCCCTTTTCATCAGAAAATTCCAATACTTTTTCATTAATGCAGGCGTTTTTGTATTGTGAAAAGTAATTACTATTTACCTCAGAATATCTCCTAACAGCAAGTGCACATCGGTTTAAAATTGCCTCAAAATGCCCATGATATTGGTCAGAAACAAAATCTAGGTTGGGAAGGGGGGGGGGGGGGATAAATGAAAACAAAGACTCATCCTAAAAAAAAAAAAAAATCTATCTCCCAAACTCGACTTACTGTAGAGGCACCCAACTACAAATGCATTTTATGACAGGAAGTTATAAAGGGAAACGTTATGTTATAATCTAATCTAATAACTACTTCGGGAAACATATGGGGTGAATATTCTCAAATGATTGCCATGTAGAGTACGTTAATTGCCGACCCGAACCCGCCGGCCAGGTGCGCGTCATGTGACCACGCTCGGCCAATCACTGAGCCGCATCTTCCTTCTGGGCCAGCACTTTAAATCAGTACACACTGTACCTAATTGGTTACGCTTGCGGGAGTTTTTATCCGTACCTTTATTGTGTCTGCAGTATTATACTGTGTCAACGGTGGATCCAAGTGTTAACCCGGGTGCTTCAGGTTTTAATTCACCGTCTAACGCAACAGAACGGCCCAGGAACGTTGAAGAGGAAGGAAAAACAGTTTATAAAGTGAAATCTTGAGTGCTTACCGGCCACAGAAAAAACTTTATTCTTCCCTGAAGAGCCCGTAAGTAGAAGTCGTTCCTTCTAGTGGTAATAGTAAACCCTCATGGTGCGGGGTCGTCAGGGTCAGCCTGTCCCCTTTGCTGATAGGTCGTCCTACTCGTAGTCACAGAAGGGCATTTGTTTACAAACGCTGGTTGATACACGTGAGTCTGGGAAAGACAAAAGAGCGAAAAAGTTGAATAAATTATCTCAAATGTACTTACTGTACTTTATTCATGTCACGAAAAGTTTGTTGACAATATCTTCCCAGTGGATTTTGGTTCTATCCATTTCACGAATTCTGGTCCAGAAACTCGCTAACTTATGCCGTTCCGACGAAAACTCACTTACAAAACAGCTAAAAAGTTGAACAAATTATCTTAAAAGTGCTTACCTGATTAGTGACAGCGTTTATAGAAAGAGATGGCTCCAGCAGCTGAACTGACCACACGACCATGGCGGCAACATGTCAGCAGTGTTTTGGAAACTTTATAACACTGCCAATAAAAATAGTAATGTAAAAAAAAAGTTTTATAAATTTACTGATCTGATTTTCTTTATTCATTAATTGTATTAATTGTAAAGACCCACCAAGAAAAAAATAAAGATTACGATTGTGTTGACGTAAGGGAAACTACCTGCCACCTCTTAAGATTCCAATATCGTTAGTTCGTTTCACCACCACACCTCCCCCTCTGGCGCTGTAGTGCGGAGGTGTTTAATACATGGCCCTCCTAAGTGTTCATCTTTGTATTATTATATGTTTTGGAAGGCTTACTATAAAACGTGTGATATCTGTGTATTCGAAAGTTAAAAAAAAAAAACACTGAAATCTTAGTGCTAAAGTGTTAACGTTCATACAGAAATGAACACGATTGGAAAAGTAAATACTAACCAGAAAAAAAAATTGGAATCCAACCAGTACGGAAACCACAATGGATGATTGGTGAGTACCATTATTCACATTTTGTACCTTAGATATTCTTAACAATATAATGCATTACAATAATATTACTGTAGTGTGTAACGTTGACAAGATACTACAATTTCGTTCGGTCGTTTTTGTAGACGGGGTGAGGGTGGTGTACATAATTTCAACTTGTATTTTATTCGTTATTTATTTATGTTTGGCTGTAGTATACGACATTATCATTGGTACAATAAGTAAGGAAGTGCTCGTCTTTGTTTTTAGTATATTACTTGACAGACAGTATTTACCTAGTGACTACAATTCATATGGTAAACTTTGATTTCTTAGTATTAACTGACTGATTGACTGACTGATTGACTGACTAATTGACTGACTGATTAACTGACTTATTGATGTAATATTCCTCAACCGTAAAGATTAATTTAACCGAATTATTTTCAACCGCAATACTCCTCAAGCACCTCTGATGCTATAGTGATGATAACTCTCTACCGGCAGAGGTATAGAAATGTCCCAAACACAGTGAAGGTTTTGTATTTGTGGTAAAGGTTCGGTATAAGGTGAAGGGGGGGGGGGATCGTGGGGTAAGGGGAGGGTTGCAGACAGGGGTTAGGATATTATACAGTACAATTATTGTCTGTGGTTATTTATATTGTGATAGATCATTAGTGTTCGTATTTCAAACATTTTATTTATATGCCATAATGCCAGGCCAAAATGCATGTTAAAAGATTCAGTTCACACACACACACACACACACACTGAGCCTCACCAGTATGCCAAGACAGTGGTAACAAATAACCGCCTCATTGAAAAGTTAAATCCTCAACACCAGCGCCCGCCACTGTGCGAAAGTTGAAAGTATCCACAATACAGAATATTTTCCAAGAGCGTTAATTGCTGGAGAGTGAATGAGACATAATACAGTAGATACACAGAATGAATACAAAAAATTGATAGATAGGTAGATGGAGAGAGAGAGACAGACACAGAGACAGGCAGACAGAAAGAAGTCAAGAGATAATTGTGTGGAGTTTAATCTCACCCCCCCAAAAAAAGCCCCTTCCTAGTGCACAGTGAAGACATCATTAAAAAATATGAGGAAGCAATTACGCCACCCTAATTACTGTTGACAGCCGGGGGAGTGTGTGCTCTCTTAAACCGTAAAAAAAGATGATAAAGAAGAAGACGATGAAGAAGAAGAAGGATAAGACGAAGAAGTTAAAAAAAGAGGTCAAACGTAACTTCCTGATATTAGAAGATGGGTCGAGTTGGAGAAACTTGAGCTAGAGTGTAGAAGCTTGGGTCGAGGTGGAGAAGCTTAGGATGGGGTTGAGAAGCTTGGGCCGAGGTGGAGAAGCTTGGGCTGAGATGGAGAAGCTTGGGCCGAGGTGGAGGAGCTTGGATCGAGTTGGAGAAACTTGAGCTAGAGTGTAGAAGCTTGGGTCGAGGTGGAGAAGCTTGGGGTCGAGGTGTAGAAGCTTGGATCGAGGTGGAGAAGCTTGGGCCGAGGTGGAGGAGCTTGGGCTGAGGTGGAGGAGCTTGGGCTGAGATGGAGAAGCTTGGGCCGAGGTGCAGAAGCTTGGGCCGAAGTGTAGAAGCTTGGATCGAGGTGAAGAAGCTTAGGATGGGGTTGAGAAGCTTGGGCCGAGGTGGAGAGGTGGTGTTGTTGTTTACTATTGAGTGTTTTGGTCGATAACTGGAGGAAGAATAGCCGAGGAGATGTTGATGAGGGAGTGAGTGTTATTATGGTTCCGGGGGGAGAGGTGAGGAGGAGGTGGGAGGTGAAGGGATGAAAAGGACGGAGTGGGAAGGAGAGAGTGAGAGTTAATGGGATGAGAGAAAGGAAGCGAGAGGGACGGAGTGAGAGGTGAAGGGGAGGGAAGGGATAAGATGGGGAGAGGGAATGAGAGGGAGAAGATCGGTAAGAGGTACGGGATGAGAGAGGGAGGGAGGAAGGTGTTGTGTGTGTGTGTTAGCACTCTCTGCAGGAGGAGCCATAAGGGCTGCCATGTAAGACTGTACACTATTTACCCCCGTAAGAATCTCCCTAAAGAGTTCCAAGGACTGTTGAACATTTCTGAACATAAAATCCCTTGAACATAATGAAAGATTGTTCAGGATTTTTTTCTACTGTAGATGTATTAATTAAAATTTGATATTTATTCTTTAATGTGAGGTTTGTGACACACTGTATACTTAATATTTTACACTGTAGCAGTGTTTTGAGTTTGAAGTCGATTTTGTTGGCCTATAAGTTAGTCTGTTTACCACATGTTCTGTTTCAGTTCTTTTGTCATTTCGATTTGTATTACGTTCTTAAACTATAATATGTGATTCACGGTCAATAAACTTATCTATCTACCTATCTATCTATCTAAAGTGCCTTTCTCTGGAGCGAACGTTTTGGTCAGTTCTGTTATTTATAGAGTCAACATCAGTTTCGTCAAGAGACTCGCTCCAACATTGCCTTTATCATATCATCCGTCATGTTACTAAGATAATCATAAGTTCATAAAATTTTCATGTAATATTTATAAGCAGTACGCCTCACCCAACCTTTACATCGCCAGTGTGAGCCAACAACAGTGCCTGGCGTTTCCTCTCAGAGACATAACTATGACAAGCACGCTCAGACGATAGTTCATCCGCCTTCTGCCAGCACGGGCGCTCACTGATGGCTCGATTAAGATAAATCTTTTTAATCATGAAGGGTGTGGGAAGGGAGGGAGGGAATGGAAGTGCTTATGAACAGGGAAGGAGGGAGTGGGCAGGGTAGGAGGGAGGGTGTGGGTGGGCAGGGGAGGTGGGGGGGGGCGTGGGTGGGCAGGGGAGGAGGGAGGGTGTGGGTGGGCAGGGTAGGAGGGAGGGTGTGAGTGGGCAGGGAAGGAGGGAGGGCGTGGGTGGGCAGGGAAGGAGGGAGGGCGTGGGTGAGCAGGGGAGGAGGGAGGGCGTGGGTGGGCAGGGTAGGAGGGAGGGTGTGAGTGGGCAGGGAAGGAGGGAGGGCGTGGGTGGGCAGGGAAGGAGGGAGGGCGTGGGTGAGCAGGGGAGGAGGGAGGGCGTGGGTGGGCAGGGTAGGAGGGAGGGTGTAGGTGAGATGTTCTGGTGAGTACCCCTGGAAGTCATGACTCACCGCCTTGGCAAGGACTCTTGTAGTGACGTCAACTGGCCTGTGAGGTCATCCACTCTTTCTGGGGAAATAGTAGATGTGTGGGTGTGTGGTTTAACAGACTACAGAGGACCTAGATGGGTGTACTGTCCATAAGTTAACTGGGGCCTAACTTGCTACAGTAACTTTTGGTGAGGTTGAGGCGGCCAAGAGTGTATAGATACGACTATGGTGGAACAGTTACTGAACAGATAGTCATCAAGGTGTGAGATTGTATTGCTCTCAACGAGGTGTGTTTTGTTGACAGTCCATAATTTACTTCAATGGCGCAAAGTCGACCCATTGGAGATAAACATCACGCATCACTCCTCCCTTACTGTCTGTCTTTCTCTCTCTCTCTCTCTCTCTCTCTCTCTCTCTCTCTCTGTTTCTGTCTTTGCTTCTCATTCCCCAAATTCTCTGTCTCTGTGCGTCTGTCTGTCTCCGCCTATCGTCCTCTGTCTCTACTTACCCCTCTGGCAAAATTCCTTCAGACGGTAGACTGATCTCTGGCAGGGTTAAGCTGGTCACGATCACTGGAGGGAATTTATCTGAAGGAGGGATCAGCGGCGCCACCACCCTGCATCGTCAGGTACAAGGAGGGAGGGTGAGGTCCCGTCTGGGGTTCCTCCTCTCTGGTTTCTCGCCTGTGGTTCCTCGTCTGTGGTTCCTCCTCTTGCTCCTTCTGTGGTACCTCCTCCTCCTCCTCCTCCTCCTCCTCCTCCTCCTCCTCCTCCTCCACCCTGCCTCCTCCGCCACCTTCTTGCTTCCTCCTCTCTGACTCCTCCTTAGTGGGTCTTCCTCCAGGAATGCAATAAGGAGTGGCCGAAATTCAGTCCAAGGATTCCTGAGGAACTTGACTAACCACCACCACCACCAGCCATCACTCACCTCTTCTTTTGCCGCCTTATTGTTACTCCAGGATCACTGTCTCAAACCCAGTGTGTGTGTGTGTGTGTGTGTGTGTGTGTGTGTGTGTGTGTGTGTGTGTGTGTGTCTTGCGTGTTGCTGAGGGCCATTGCCAGCTTCTCTCCTGCTACTACTGACATTGGTACTGTCGTTCTCTCTTCTGCTGCAGGTGAATTACGCTATCAAGTAATTATGCTCTTGAAGAAAATCAGCGAGGTTCTTTTGTTGTAAGGAAATAAGTGAGGGTTTACTCTTATACTTATTTCCTGAATATGGGTTTAATATAAAACAAAACATAAGGATATTTAAGTGTTACAACCAACACCATAACTCTCTTGTTTTGCCGTTATTTCAGCAACAGTTGGGAGAAACGCCCAAAGCTTGTTTTATTCCAGTTTTATCTCCAGTGTAAATCCTGCAGCTCTTGGGGGAGTATTTGTTCAGATCCTTTATATTCCTGCTGGATCAGCTGACGATCGGACACCACAGGGCTGGATAGGAGACGTTTGATGTCACAAGCCGGATACATGGCAGGCACCCAGGATCCCGGACAAGACATAAGCTGAGAGGAGCTTCCAGAGGGCTTACACTACAAGTCTTATAACAACTGACAGACACCATTATTAGCCGGAAGTTAACCGGACATGATAACAAGAAACCGGTTATCAGACTTCCAGAATCAGAAAAGAAATTTTGTTTGTCTTCCGTTAACATAAGACATATCAGAAGACGAGGCATCGAAAACTATGCTTTACTAGATACACGTCTTACTAGATACACGTCCCTGGCAGCAGCTCGATATCTGAGTCCACATTTACAGACAGTTTGATATCAATAGTCGTATGAATTAGACAGATATCAGAAGACAGCTCTAGGATATCAGAGGGATCCCCCAAAAAAGATTAGGCACCCTAGCTTATTCCACCAACGATTAAACACCTTAACTCGAATCAAACATAACATAACATAACATAACGTAACGTAACATAACATGACATGACATGATACGACTCCCCTAGGTAATGTGAGGCTGTTTCATCATAAGGCAAGAGGTCATGGGAGAGAGAGAGAGAGAGAGAAGCGAAAAAAGACAGAGAAGCGAGAAGACAAAAAGAGAAGAGGGAAGAGAGAGAGAGGTGAGAAGAAAGATGAAGCTAGAAGAGAGAGAATTGAGAAGAGGGAGAGAGAGAAATGAGAAGAGAGAGAGAAAAAAGAGAAAGGATAAAACGTAACTCAGGTATAAACAAAAGGGAACAAGTGAGAGACCGGGTTATGACACTCAACAGGTCAGGCACATAAAAGAGGAAGGAAGTCAGTTGATCCAGGCAGGGGTCATCACAGGTCAGATTACCCAGCCAGAGGTCAATGTAGGTCAGATTACCCAGCCAGAGGTCAATGCAGGATCAGGTTATCCAGGCAGCGGTCATCACATATCAGGTTATCCAGGCAGATGTTATCACAGGTCAGTTAATCTAGTCAGCGGTCATCACATGTCAGGTTATCCAGGCAGAGGTCATCACAGGTCAGTTTCAAAGGAGGATGTAAGTCAGGATACATCCACAAGGGATTCAACCCAGCGAGTGTTACAGGTGTGTGTGTGTGTGTGTGAGAGAGAGAGAGAGAGAGAGAGAGTTAAGTCAGATAACACCAAGACCCTCGAAGGCGCTGGAGAAGGAGGACAGGAGACACACATGGTCGCCTCGTCTCTATGGCAGCGTGAAATTGTCAGGTATTGATCTTCCCTTACCTACTGATGACGTGTCTTAGAGCCACGGGTGTTAGAGCCACGGGTGTTAGGGTTAGAGTCATGGGTGTTAGGGTTAGAGACACGGGTGTTAGGGTTAGAGCCATGGGTGTTAGGGTTAGAGCCATGGGTGATAGAGTTAGAGCCACGGGTGTTCGGGTTAGAGACACGGGTGTTAGGGTTAGAGCCATGGGTGTTAGGGTTAGAGCCATGGGTGATAGAGTTAGAGCCACGGGTGTTCGGGTTAGACCCACGAATGCTACTGCAATTAGAGCCACGGATGACCAGGAATAGAGTCACAATAACTGGAAATAGAGCCACAAGAGCCAAATAGAGCCACGGTTATAGGGATGTTTACAAAAGAGGTGATTGGCAGCGGTCACTAAGGAGGGTTTGGAACAACCTCTATAAGATCACTATTTGTATTCCATTAATATTAAATCATTGGTCCGTGTATGAGATATGTAGAGAGAGAGAGGAGGAGGAGAGAGAGAGAGGAGAGAGAGAGAGAGAGAGAGAGAGAGAGAGAGAGAGAGTCCTAGAGGGGGGGGAGTCCTTGAGATAGTGAGAGAGAATCCTAAAGAGAGAGAGAGAGGAAAAAGAGACTCCTAGAGAGAGAGAGAGGAAAAAGAGAGTCCTAGAGAGAGAGAGAGAGAGAGAGAGAGAGAGAGAGAGAGAGAGAGAGAGAGACCTACAGAGAGAGAGTCCTAGAGAGAGAGAATTTCCCACTAATGGCCTCACGGAATATGAAAACAAAACTATATAGCCGGTGTGTGGGCTTCCTGCTGATCAATACTCGCGCTTATTGCCCCTCGTGTTGTGGGGAAGGGAAGAGGGGGGGTTGGGGAGGGGAAGAAGGTGTTGGGGAGGGGAGGAGGAGGTGTTAGGAAGGGGAAGGAGGAGGAGGTGTTGGGGAGGGGAGGAGGAGGGGGAGAAGGTGTTGGGGAGGGGAGGGGGGAGGAGGAGGTGTTGGGGAGGGGAGGAGGAGGAGGGGGAGAAGGTGTTGGGGAGGGGAGGAGGAGGTGTTAGGAAGGGGAAGGGGGAGGAGGAGGTGTTGGGGAGGCGGAGGAGGAGGGGGAGAAGGTGTTGGGGAGGGGAGGGGGGAGGAGGAGGTGTTGGGGAGGGGAGGAGGAGGAGGGGAGAAGGTGTTGGGGAGGGGGAGAGGAAGAAGGTGTTGGGGAGGGGAGGAGGAGGTGTTAGGAAGGGGAAGGGGGAGGAGGAGGGGGAGAAGGTGTTGGGGAGGGGAGGGGGGAGGAGGAGGTGTTGGGGAGGGGAGGAAGAGGAGGGGGAGAAGGTGTTGGGGAGGGGGAAAGGAAGAAGGTGTTGGGGAGGGGAGGAGGAAGAAGGTGTTGGGGAGGGGGAAAGGAAGAAGGTGTTGGGGAGGGTAGGAGGAGGAGGAGGAGGGGGAGAAGGTGTTGGGGAGGGGAGGGGAGAACAATTAGTGGAGAAAAGAGAGAGAGAGAGGGTTAAGAGAATAGGAGGAGAGGAAGAGGGTCATATGGGGGTAAGGGGATGGTCTAGAGGGAAATGAAAGGGGGAAGGGAGATAAGAGGGAATTGGTGAGATGAGAGGGGAGGCGAGAGGGAGTAAGAGAGGGCGAGCTAAGAAGAAGGAGGTGGTAGCAAAGGGGATGAGAGTGGAAGGAGAGGCAAAAAGGGTGGTAAGAGAGGGGGGGAGAAGGCGAGATAGAGAGAGAGAGGGGAGGGGAGGTAATGGGGAAGGGGAGGTGGGAGTTAGTTTTAATGTAAATGTAGATTAGCTTTTGTTTCTCCTCCCGACCTGTGATATTTTCCCTCTCTCTCCTCTAATTATTTCCGGGGGTCTCTGATATGTATTTTTTTTTATACCATTTGATTATTTCAACAACAACAACATCAATAATAATAATAATAATAATAATAATAATAAAATACAACTACTACGATATTCACTGCCACATCTTATTTTATGCCTTTATCTTTCTCTGCTTCCTATTCACCACACACACACACACACACACACATACATACCGTCTCTTTCTCTCTCAGGTGATCGATAATTTCAATCCATCAGCTATTGTTCTGGTCACTAGCAGACGCACTTTCAAAAACCCACAACCTTTTACTTCATTCTATTCGATTTCATTTACACAAACACTCATCTTCTGAAAATTTGTCTATTTACTTGATTCATATCTTCATTCAGACAAACATTCATTTCTGAGATTTATTCACATTAACGTTTGATATTCAGCTACTACACATTCTTCCAAAACTCATTCCTATGTTATCTTTTGTTTGTTTGTTTGCCTGTTGTATTGTTAAACTGTCTTCTAGCTTGGTTTATCATTATGTAGTAGTAGTAGTAGTAGTAGTACTAATAGTAGTAGTATCTTCAAAGTTGCTTCCATACTTGATAAATTACTGGAGAAAGAATATACCTAAGCGACATAAAGTGCGTGTTCCATATATACTTTTTGGAGAGATGGAGACGAAGCACAAACAAGTACAAACGCAGATAATAAGGAAGGTGTCATTGATTGTTTAAAAAAATAAGGAAAAAAAAACGATATTTACCTCCCCCCCCCCAAAAAAAAAAACACTACGCCATTATTCGTGAGTGAACGCAAATTGTCGCCATTTTCCTAATTATCCGTGACGACAACAAAGCACTTTGCGTAGACATCTCATCTTCGTTAATGGGGATAATTAAGTTGTAGTGAAAATGTGCCTGGAATTATAGAGTCAAAAAGTGTTTAGAATCATGGCGTCAAAATATTTACTCATAGTGTCAAAAAGTGTTTAGAATCATGGCGTTAAAATGTGTTGAGAATCATAGTGTCAAAAAGTGTTTAGAATCATGGCGTCAGAAAGTGTTTAGAATCATAGTGTCAAAGAGTGTTTAGAATCATGGCGTTAAAAAGTGTTAGAATCATGGCGTCAGAAAGTGTTTAAAATCATAGTGTCAAAAAGTGTTTACAATCATGGCGTTAAAAAGTGTTAGAATCATGGCGTCACAAAGTGTTTAGAGTCATAGTGTCAAAAAAGTGTTAAGAATCATAGCGCCAAAAACTGCTTAGAATCATAGCGTCAATAAGTGTTTAGAATCATAGTGCCAAAAACTCCCTAGTATCATAGGGCCTGTTACTGAACTTGTGGTCGGAGCATCAGTGAAGTGGTTTTGGCCAGAGATCTGACAAATTCTTTCCATAATAAAATCCAACGTAAGAATGATGCATAAAATCCCAATACTGTGTGATGATAATAAGGTCTATATCAATTAATTAAAAAAAAATATGATATTTACACCTGTTATTGAATATTTAGTGTCGTTGAACAGGTATATAACTTACCTTACTCACCTGTGTGGGCAAGAATTTTTTTCCTTTAAAGATGAAAATGTTTGTTCGCTGACACCATGGATTTTATTTTGTGTCCTAACCTAACCTAACCTAACCTAACCTAACCTAACCTCTTGTGATTCTGAAACTACCGACAAAACAAGTAAACTGATAGAATAAAAAAAAATGATAAAAAATTGAATCAGATGAGTTTTGTGTTTATCGTTGCTGTGGAGTATGGAGGATTTTTTTTTTGTTTTTGTTTTTGTTTTACGGAGAACGATTATTTTTGGATAATTTCACATAATGAACTTATAATGATCGCCTGTATGATTGTAATTGTTGGTAATCTGTGTTGGATGAGATGACTGTATGTGCTGTGCCTGTCTGTTTCTTTTTTGTGTGTGTCGTCTCCATTACACTTGGGATATATATATTTCAAGATTATTTTCTTAAATATGATAAAACTCATCAGCAAAGAAATAAGACCAATTAAATGAGAAATAGAAATCCTGAAGTCCGGTATAGTTTATTTATATGAAAATCTCAACTTACTCGTTTTTATAAGCCGCTTAGTCATCCATGTTGTCTTCGCCATCAAAAATATAAGTAAGACAAACTCGAAAACTCCGTCCTGAGAGAAATTGTAAGCAAACACTTTCCCCTCCGAGGAACACGTGTACGAGACCTTTGGAACAGAATGAACCTGGAGGAACAGGTCACTTTTACACACGCTCTCTCTCTCTCTCCTACTACTACTACTACTATTACTACTACTATTACTTACCATACAACCTGTCACTATCCTACGACCCCCCCCATACACAATAGCCACACAATATAGCATACACCACATTACCACACACACACACACACACACACACACACACACACACACACACACACACTACAGTATACGCTATCATACTTCGATACTACTACTATTACTTACTGTACACAATACACATACTCCTCCATCCACACAACCATACATTATACACCATACTTATACTTATTCATTAATCATACAGTACACGTTCACACTACCATACACCACGAAAGCATAGATATACGCAGATAGCCCCCCAGCAATATCACTGTTAGCTACGCAGATGATACTCTTGTATTCATACTGAAACTGATGGTGAACTACTATACCAACTATACACGTAACTGAATCAATATTCCACCACTACTACCACCACCACCACTACTACCACCACTACCACCACCTCACCTGGCCTTTGCTACACCTGATACCTTCCTGTGTCTGGCTGGGACAGGTGGCTTCGCTCAGAGCAAAACGCTTAACGAGAATCACGTTTTTTTCCCCACCTTATTTTTCTTCTTTATTGATCTTACCTGTAGTGTATATTCACCATCCTCCTTCCGGGTCGCCCTTGAGCGTGAGGTGAGGTGAGGTTAGGTTAGGTTAGGTTAGGTTAGGTTGGTTAGGTTACGTTATGTTATGTTATATTAGGGCAAAATCTACACGACCTCCCTGCTGTTTGTGTTTTAGTTGTGTGTGTGTGTGTGTGTGTGTGTGTGTGTGTGTGTGTGTGTGTGTGTGTGTGTGTTTAGGTGGAAGCAGTACAATATATTAATCTTTTCCTGTCTGTTCTTCCATCTACTATTTTCTATTCGTTATTCTGTCCGTCCATCTTTCTTTCGTTCCCCCTTCATTTGTTTTTCGATTATTCCGTCCTTTCCTTCATCCTCCTTTCCTTCTATTAATACATCTTTCCGTCTATCCTTAATCCCATACTTCCGTCCGCCTTAGGCTTCCGTCACAGCCCAATTTGTCAGCGGGCTAAAAAAAAAAAAATCCTATAAATAAATCAATAAATAAATAAATAAAATCACCTTGTCTAAATTTACCAACCGAGGTCTTTAAAATTAATCTAAATAAACAGTAAACAGACGTTGCAATCTTTTTTTTTTCTTTTTATCATTGTTCTTTTATTATGCATTTTTAATTGTATTTTATTCTATTCCTTTATCTTATTCATCTTTATTATATTAAATTGATTCCTTCTTGTCGTGTCATCCCCTCCACGGGCTGGGTTTATTATGGTCCGAGTGGAGTGGTCGTCCAAGGCTGGGGTGAGAGGTGGAGGAGAGGGGAGGTAGGGTGTGTGGGAAGAGGAGAGAGGAGGTGTGGAGGAGAGGGGAGGTAGGGTGTGTGGGAAGAGGAGAGAGGAGGTGTGGAGGAGAGGGGAGGTAGGGTGTGTGGGAAGAGGAGAGAGGAGGTGTGGAGGAGAGGGGAGGTAGGGTGTGTGGGAAGAGGAGAGAGGAGGTGTGGAGGAGAGGGGAGGTAGAGTGTGTGGGAAGAGGAGAGAGGAGGTGTGGAGGGGGGAGGTAGGGTGTGTGGGAAGAGGAGGAGGAGGTGGAGGAGAGGGAGTAGGTGTGTGGGAAGAGGAGAGAGGAGGTGTGGAGGAGAGGGAGGTAGGGTGTGTGGGAAGAGGAGAGAGGAGGTGTGGAGGAGAGGGGAGGTAGGGTGTGTGGGAAGAGGAGAGAGGAGGTGTGGAGGAGAGGGGAGGTAGGGTGTGTGGGAGAGGAGAGAGGAGGTGTGGAGGGAGGGAGGTAGGTGTGTGGGAGAGAGAGGGAGTGGAGGGGGGAGTAGGGTGTGTGGGAAGAGGAGAGAGGAGGTGTGGAGGAGAGGGGAGGTAGGGTGTGTGGGAAGAGGAGAGAGGAGGTGTGGAGGAGAGGGGAGGTAGGGTGTGTGGGAAGAGGAGAGAGGAGGTGTGGAGGAGAGGGGAGGTAGGGTGTGTGGGAAGAGGAGAGAGGAGGTGTGGAGGAGAGGGAGGTAGGTGTGTGGGAAGAGGAGAGAGGAGGTGGGAGGGGGGAGGTAGGTGTGTGGGAAGAGGAGAGAGGAGGTGTGGAGGAGAGGGAGGTAGGGTGTGTGGGAAGAGGAGAGAGGAGGTGTGGAGGAGAGGGGAGGTAGGGTGTGTGGGAAGAGGAGAGAGGAGGTGTGGAGGAGAGGGGAGGTAGGGTGTGTGGGAAGAGGAGAGAGGAGGTGTGGAGGAGAGGGGAGGTAGGGTGTGTGGGAAGAGGAGAGAGGAGGTGTGGAGGAGAGGGAGGTAGGGTGTGTGGGAAGAGGAGAGAGGAGGTGTGGAGGAGAGGGGAGGTAGGGTGTGTGGGAAGAGGAGAGAGGAGGTGTGGAGGAGAGGGGAGGTAGGGTGTGTGGGAAGAGGAGAGAGGAGGTGTGGAGGAGAGGGTAGTAGGGTGTGTGGGAAGAGGAGAGAGGAGGTGTGGAGGAGAGGGGAGGTAGGGTGTGTGGGAAGAGGAGAGAGGAGGTGTGGAGGAGAGGGTAGGTAGGGTGTGTGGGAAGAGGAGAGAGGAGGTGTGGAGGAGAGGGGAGGTAGGGTGTGTGGGAAGAGGAGAGAGGAGGTGTGGAGGAGAGGGGAGGTAGGGTGTGTGGGAAGAGGAGAGAGGAGGTGTGGAGGAGAGGGGAGGTAGGGTGTGTGGGAAGAGGAGAGAGGAGGTGTGGAGGAGAGGGGAGGTAGGGTGTGTGGGAAGAGGAGAGAGGAGGTGTGGAGGAGAGGGTAGGTAGGGTGTGTGGGAAGAGGAGAGAGGAGGTGTGGAGGAGAGGGGAGGTAGGGTGTGTGGGAAGAGGAGAGAGGAGGTGTGGAGGAGAGGGGAGGTAGGGTGTGTGGGAAGAGGAGAGAGGAGGTGTGGAGGGGGGATGGGATGGGATGGGAGAGAAGGAGAAAGGAAGAGAGGTTGGGAGGGGATTGAGAAAGAGTCGGGGATTGGGGGGGAGGGGGGAGTCAAGGGGGGGAAAGGAGTGGAAAAGTAAGAAGATGGGAGATGGGAGAGAATGGGGAAGTAAAGGAAGGGGAGACGGGAAGGAAGGTGGGAGATGGAGGATAGATAAGAGACACAACAGACAGAGGAAGTTTAATTAACATCTGACTAATTAGCTTTGTGGGGGAGAGATAGATAGATAGATAGATAGATAGATAGATAGATAGATAGATAGATAGACAAACAGGTGGATACAGGCATACATGGTGAAAATTATTGCAGCTCTCATCTTATCATATTGAGAGAGAGAGAGAGAGAGAGAGAGAGAGAGAGAGAGAGTGTGTGTGTGTGTGTGTGTGTGTGTGTGTGTGTGTGTGTAGGTTGTAGCCGCTCGTTTAAGTGTGGTTGTTAGAGACAAATCCTTGCTGTTAATTAAAGTTGGATTAGCCGTAACTCCCCCTCTTGTCCACGTAAAGTTGAGGTCGACCCGAGCAGCGAAGGCCACTTGACGTATAGAAAACTTGTATTGCCGCAGAGTTTTTGATGGTGTGTGTGTGTGTGTGTGTGTGTGTGTGTGTGTGTGTGTGTGTGTGTGTGTGTGTGTGTGTGTGTGTGTGTGTGTGTGTGTGTGTGTGTGTGCGTGAGTGTGTGTGTGTGTGTGTGTGTATTAAAGTCCTTTATTTCTCATAACTAATTCCTTCAGTGTTTATCGACCATAATAATCTTGTAAATAATTTGACAAGTTAATAATTATAGTTGTGTAATTGGTCTTAAGTATTTTTTATATTCGTTTTATAGTTAAGGAATGAGACCCTCAATGGTGGATTATTTTCTTACTGGAGAGATGCTGCTAAGAATATACCTATGTAACATTTGTTTATTTGGTACCTGTAAAGTCTCTATCCCACACCCCCCCCGCTCCCCCCATCAATCCCTCCGGTCGTTGTGCCTTTGTGACGTTGTTGACACCTTTGATCTCCTCGTCTCGGTCCTGCCATCCTCTCCTTTGTTCACCTCCTGGTCTTTGTTTCATCAACTTCTTGACACGAGCAGATAGTAACTCAGGGACTATCATCTGACTATCCCTGGGAGACCGTCCTGATAGTGTGACTCAACAGGGAGGGGTAATTTATGTAGTTTGGATAGGGCGTGTAGGGTAACATCGTCCGCTTGGTAGATTTTCGTCTTTTATGATTCGTTCGTCTTTGTATTTGGACGAAGTGTTGTACCGATGAGTTGAAGTGTGGTGGATTCTATATAGGTAGATACAGTGTTGTGTTGGTGAGGTAAACACAACACAACACAACACAACACACACCCATGACGACTGCCTCCAGCTGATGGTTGCACAGACACGTCCTGATTTAATTATGGCTGTTGCGTCCGGGATGATAAGGTCAGGTGTCGGCTCATTAGTAGTGTATGTTGACGCTACACTGCTGCATGCTTAATCGAAATTGAAATCATATAAGTTAGTTATACCGGATGATGACTGGAGTTCGGTGTATCGAATCTGTAGAAGCATCAACTTGTGTGACGCTGATGTTATTTAGTTCTACATTATATTAAGAAATATCTCTGTAGTCTGTACCTATATACCTTCTCATCCTACAGTAACATCACCTTGAAACCACAACCACAACCATAACCACAACCACGCCTCTTTCTCTTATCTCTCTAACTCGACCTTCTGTAAACTTCTCGAAAATGCTTATTAGGATGTGAGGGTTGGTGAGGTGTGTAGGATGTCTCCTTGGAGGTTAGAGAGAGACTGTTATACGATGATAGATTCCCGATTTCAGCTATGCTATAGACAAGCACGGGGGCTAGTTTCCTGTGCACCTTCTCATATCCTGTGTAAGATGAAACACCAATCATCAAAGGCGCCCAAGATGGTAACCAGAAAGTTGATGGTTGCCTTCTTAGACTGGACGACGGTAGCAATTCACAGAGACGGGTCCCTGATAATAATTTAAGTTGTTTAAGGTAAAATACAGTATGTTTGATTCCTAATAAAATCAAGTGCCAAGCCGGTGTGTGGTGGATGTGGTGTGAGGCAGCTTCCTTACCACCCGTCTGACGTTGATCTTGTGGTGATCGACGAGGGTTGAGAGGTGCACCTTGATAGGCTGGATTGTGGGAATCTTCATGAGATGATCTTGCAGGCCATCCTCTGCACTCTCTCAGATTGTTTTGGGTGGAGTTTAGAGAAGAGGGCCAAGTAGGTGAGATAGCAGATGCGATAATGTTGTTGACATTCTCTTTCCAATCTAGTTTATTGTTAGTGGTAATACTGAGAAACTTGGTGGACTTTACCACTTGCAGAGGATATTCACCCATTGACTGGAGGTGGTGTCGGATTGTTTGATGTACTACGACGACCGTTTTAGTGTCCACTAGAGCGCCCTGCAGTGGAGTGTAATCAAGGACATGTTGTTAAGGACTACAGCGATTGCTAAGTCATCACCGTGTTAGTGAGAGCACCATTGATTAGAATGAGAACGCAATGTGGCCCCATTCTGGTGTCTGGATCCTGACAGCCTAGCCATGATTATGAAGAAAGTCACGTCAGATAATACTTTTGTCGAGTCCGAGAATAAGACTTTAGTGGTAATACAATTTATGGTCAACAAGATCAAATGTTCCAGCGAAGTAGATGAACGTGAGAGACTGTGGGACCTATTGAGGGTTCGTCCTTTCAAGGTAACAGTACACAACACCCAGGAGGCTAAGGACGTACTGGGTGGCTGAGCTGTATGGAGCTTGTAACATTCACACAGTCTTGGTCGATTAAAAACAAAGACTCCACAGAGTAAATCAGGGCTTGGGCTGATGACAGTGGATCTTAGGTGACAGTAAGTGTGTTGTTTATGCATTGGGGTGACACACATGATGTCTTCCACTGTGTTAGACCAAGAGATAAGTAGATAACAGAACACAGTGGTTTGATTAAGTCGACTAAGAAGGTGTGGTGGAGGCTCTGTAATTGTCCAACGACTTCAAACTCTTCCATGGTTGATGATGGTGAGGCGGTCGGGATGGTAGGTAAGGAGGCTGGTAGGTGAGGCAAGACTATGATAGATGGTTGCCAACTGATCATTGATTTATTGAACTGCTGTAAGTTGTAGGTAGACAAGTAACCACCCACACACACACACACACACACACACACACACACACACACACACACACACACACACACACAAAGTTATCTACATTATTCGTGTCTTTAATAACAAACCACTTTCACAACATGTCAGCGCCACACATTATCCTCAACCTGGGGGGGGATTCTAGAACAACCCTGTCACTGATATGTGTGTGTGTGTGTGTGTGTGTCTATGTGTGTGTGTGTGTGTGTGTGCGTGCGTGAAAACAACACAACAACACAAATCCAGATGAGGAAAATTTGACCCAACAGAAAAGCAAAAGGCGACACACTACACTATGTATTCTGTAAGCAAATCCTTTCTTCTTTTTTTTCAGATATGCATTTAATTACTTATA
>CAUDMG010004073.1:637500-642500 GCA_958450375.1 Homarus gammarus | reverse complement strand
CAGCGTTAAAAGGTGAAACCATCGTTCTCAGAGGGTTAAATCATCGTCCTCAAAAGGTTAAATCATCGTCCTCAAACGGTTAAATCATCGTCCTCAAAGGGTTAAACCATCGTCCTCAAAGAGTTAAACCATCGTCCTCAAAGAGTTAAACCATCGTCCTCAAAGGGTTAAACCATCGTCCTCAAAGGGTTAAACCATCGTCCTCAAAGAGTTAAATCATCGTCCTCAAAGGGTTAAATCATCGTCCTCAAAGGGTTAAATCATCGTCCTCAAAAGGTTAAATCATCGTCCTCAAAGGGTTAAACCATCGTCCTCAAAGGGTTAAATCATCGTCCTCACAGGGTTAATTCATCGTCCTCAAAGGGTTTAATACAACTGAGCGAAGAACCAAACAAAAAAAAATAGGCAAACAAACAGAGAGAGAGAGTGAGAAGACAAGACCTGGGTTACCTTGAGTATAAGAAGAGTTTATTATTCTAGCCGCATCTTACCATCATCACTTTGGTGTGGAAGGAGGAAGAGGGAGAGGAGGAAAGAGGAAGAGGGAAGCGAAAGGGGATGGGGATGGAAAAGAAATAAGAGTATGGTGATAAGAAGGAGATGAGGGGAGGGGAAGAAGAGGAGGAGTAGGAGGAGGAAGAAGAAATTTTAAAGAAGTGATAAAGAAGAAATAAAACAATGATGCGGGGAGAGAATGGAGAAGAGAGGGGAAGGAAGAGGAGAGGAAAGGAAGAAAGAAGTGAGGAGGGGGAAGTAGGAGGAAGTAAATAATAGGCAATATGAGAAGTAAAAGAAGGAAGAAAAAGATGAGTACGGGGTAATGAAATCTTAGGATATAAAGAAAACGAAGTAAGAGGAGGAAGAGAAGAAGAGGAGAGAGAAAGAGGGAAATAACAATGAGGAAGGGAAGAAAATGTGGGAACGAAGATGAAGAGAGACGGGAGGAAGAAGCAGGAGAAAAAGAAGAGAAAGACGACGAAAATAGTTGGACAAGAGAGAGGAGGAAGGAAGAGGTTATCAAAGCCTCGAGTTAAAGTCAGGGATAAAGTTTTATGACTCAGGTGGAGCATGACTCAGGTGGAGTATGACTCAGGTGTAGCATGACTCAGGTGGAGCATGACTCAGGTGGAGTATGACTCAGGTGGAGCATGACTCAAGTAAAGCGCTACTCAAGTGAAGCGTGGCTCAGGCTGTGCTGTTTGAGTCGCATAACAGCAAGTTGAGAAGTTACGTAATTATGACAAAGATTATACAGCAAATCCGAATTATGAGAATTAAAATTTTATATCACCTTAGAGTCTTATTTGATCCATTTATGTGCAGTAGAACTATAAGATGGCATTAGGGTACCAGTCTTATAAAATAACCTGGTATTTGTAAAACTATATACTAAGAAAATGCACTTTATAACAGCTGGGTGGGGTGGGTGGTGGGTGGGGGGGTGGGAGGGGGGGGGGCTAAAATCCTCAAGAGGTTTCAGAGTCTCAGAAAGAATAACAAAGATTCATAATGACGCGCGTGGAGGTGAGTGGGTGGGCTACAAACTCCCACACAATGGAACGTTCAAGTACAGGAGGTCATATATATTATAACATTGTGGAAACTCTTGTGCCGACTTCCCGAGCTACCCTCTCTCTCTCTCTCTCTTTCCTTCTTTACATCCTTACCTCTCTCCCTTACTCCACCATTCGTTTCTGTCGACATTATGCTCATTGTTCCTCTTTATTCCCTCCCTCCTCCCCCCCTGCCCCTCCTGTTTTCCCGCCACCTCCTCCCTCCTGTCTCCACTCCTACTCCCTCTTATCTCTCTCTCGCCTCTTAACTCCATTCCTCCCTTCTGTCTTCTCTCTGCCTTCACTCCTCTGCCTCACTTCCTCTTTCTCCCCTTTCCACCTTAACCATCCTCCCCATTCCCCTCCCCACCGTCACTCTTCCTCTCCCCTTGTTATTCTTCCTCTCTTCTTGTCATTCTTCCTTTCCTTCTTCCTCTATCTCTCTCTCTCTCTCTACCATCCCTCGTTGCCCTTCTATCATCTCTACTCTTCCTCTCCCTCTTCCGCCCTCCGCCGTCTTGCCCGCCCCAGGGAAGGACAAGTAATGGAGACAAGAGTAGACTGGCTGGCGACCCTGGCACTCTCTGACCCGACCCTCTGTGCCTGGGGGTGCCACGCTCCACAAGGTCGTCTCGCCCTCAACAAGTGACCCTCGCCACCCTGGCTCATGAGTTACACATCGCAAAAAATAAAAAAAAAATAAAAAAAATAAAAAATAAAATAAAAAAAATAAATAAATAAATTTTCTCGAAACTTTTAAATGTAGTTCTTGGTGTAGGTTTGGTTTAAGTTTGTTTTGGCTTTTGTTGAAGAGAGAAAAACTACCTAACCTAACCTAACCTGGTGTAGGAGGAGCTAAGGAAGGGAGAGCTTGAAGGAATATAACCTGGTGAAGATATAGCCAGACGGAGGAGGACTTATGGAGGAGGAGTTGTGGAGGGATAACCAGATTGAGGGGAGCTTATGGAGGAATATTGGATGTGTGGGAGGGAGGGGTGAGTCAGGACTGCCACCCTCCGTCACTACCTCCCCTCCCCCAGCAGGCGCCACCACCACCACCACCACCCACTCACGGGGAATCCCTAGCCAGGCGGTATGTTGTGCTTTCACCTCGTGTGTGTGTGTGTGTGTGTGTGTGTGTGTCATATGTGTCTCACCGGATACAAGATGGTGTAGGCATCTTCCTGGCTACTGAGTAAGGAGGTAGTGAAGAGAAAACACAGGTTAAAAACAACACCATTAACAACCATAACTTACGAGCTTACTAATACCTGGTGACCTATCCCAATAAGAGCCTGAACCCTCTTAGTGTCATCTGATAATATACTTTACGTTTATCTCAAGGAATTATTGTTTATTTATTTATTAATTTATTTATCAATTTTATTTACTTTCATATCTTCATTATAAATATATATACATTTATACAGTATAGTTGATATCCAGTAATCTGATACAATATGGGTAGTGTTGGGGTGAAACAAAGTTAATATCACCCACAAGTTAATATCACCCACAAGTTAATATCACCCACAAGTTAATATCACCCACAAGTTTACATCACCCACAAATTAATATCACCCACAAGTTAATATCACCCACAAGTTTATATCACCCACAAGTTAATATCACCCACAAGTTAATATCACCCACAAGTTAATATCACCCACAAGTTAATATCACCGACAAGTTAATATCACCCACAAGTTAATATCACCCACAAGTTAATATCACCCACAAGTTAATATCACCGACAAGTTAATATCACCCACAAGTTAATATCACCCACAAGTTAATATCACCCACAAGTTAATATCACCGACAAGTTAATATCACCGACAAGTTAATATCACCCACAAGTTAATATCACCCACAAGTTAATATCACCCACAATATCACCCACCATACAGAACACACTATAATAATTACAAGCGACACATAGAGCAGTTCTCGAATAATAAATAAAGAGGAAGACAGAAGAGAGTGAGTAGCCCCAAGAGTTATGGGGCGGGTGTGGGTGGACAGTCTGGTCAATTACCAAGAGTGTCCACCCCCTTTCTCTTTCCGCCTGCCCGCCTGCTTGCTTACTCCGCCTCTATTCCACCCCGTCCCTTTCTGGTCTGTCTTTACCCGGATCCTTCCACTCCTTAACCTCCTCCTTCCCTCCTTTCCTCTTCCTCCTGCCCCTCCTTTTGCTTCTCCCACGGCCTCTCGTCATATGAGGTTCTGATGATGAATAGAAAACACAAAAGGAAGACGATGATTGGCAAGTGAGGGTGTGTTAAGGGTGTGTCCTAGTGGCTACTGTCTTGAGGGTGTGTTAAGGGTGTGTCCTAGTGGCTACTGTCTTGAGAGTGTGTTAAGGGTGTGTCCTAGTGGCTACTGTCTTGAGAGTGTGTTAAGGGTGTGTCCTAGTGGCTACTGTCTTGAGGGTGTGTTAAGGGTGTGTCCTAGTGGCTACTGTTTTGAGAGTGTGTTAAGGGTGTGTCCTAGTGGCTACTGTCTTAAGGGTGTGTTAAGGGTGTGTCCTAGTGGCTACTGTCTTAAGGGTGTGTTAAGGGTGTGTCCTAGTGGCTACTGTCTTAAGGGTGTGTCCTAGTGGCTATTATCTCGTGGCACGCAAGGTCACCAAGGGCGTGTTTTAGCTGCTATTGATGAAGGATTTTTCTTGTTGTCTGGTGAAGGATCCCTGTTGTTGCCTGACGAAGGATCCCTCTTCTTGCCTGACGAAGGATCCCTCTTCTTGCCTGACGAAGGATCCCTCTTCTTGCCTGACGAAGGATCCCTCAGGTACAAAAGCGTCGTAAGGATGGATCAGTAAGCCCCGTCCTCCCAGCTGCCCGAGTCAAGAAAAAAATATACCAGGGCGATAGATCTTTGTCACCTTGTCAACCATATATCTTGATCTCCCTCTCTTCTCTTCTCTTCCCCTTTCTCTTTACTTTCTCTCCCTTATTTTTCTGTCGCTTAATCAGTCTGCCCTTCTCTTTTTTCTTTCTTTCTTTTCCCTTCTCTCTTGCTCTCTCTCTCTTCTTTCTCTCTCTCTTTCTTCGTCCTCCTCCTCCTCTCTCTTTCGTCTTCTCTTCCTTTCTGTTTCTTCTTTCTTCTGCTTCTTTTCGTCTTTGTTTATCTCTCTCTCCCGTATTTGTTTCTCCTCTTCTTTCTTTTTTGTCGACTTATTTTTCAGTCTCTCTCTTTCATCTTTCTTTTTTCCTCCTTCTTCTAATCTTCTCTCTCTCTGTCTCTCTGTCTCTCTGTTTCTTTCTTCCCCTTCCTCTCCACTCTCTCTCTTTCCTTTTCCTCTTCTTTCTTTCTCTCTACCATTCCTCTTCTCTCTCTCTCTCTCTCTCTCTCTCTCTCTCTCTCTCTCTCTCTCTCTCTCTCTCTCTCCAGGGATGGTGAACCTGGTATACATTGGTGATATCAGACTCCCTCCCTCTCCCTCCC
>CAUDMG010004073.1:627500-632500 GCA_958450375.1 Homarus gammarus | reverse complement strand
AGCCGAATCCGTAAATACGGTGGCGCTCCGTGAACAAGTCCAGAAGAAATCTCTGTGATTTGGCCCTTTTTCTAGACGCTAGAACTTACCAAAGGCTCTATTTTGATGCTTTATCAAGATAGATCTTCCACTGCGGGGCCATTCTCCTTTCACGATGTTCGCCTCAGTCAGTATCTAGAAAGAGAAAGGTCCTGACCAGACGAGGTTGTGTTTAGCTTGTTTTGATTGATTGATTTATTTAATAATCTGACAATGTTGAAGATGATGTTACTGTGTACGGCCAGAAGATTAGTGTTAGGTTAGGTCACCATTTCTAGCCTCCACCTAACAATACGTAGAGTGATCTGTGGCTCTTGAATAAGACTGCTCAGACGTACTGTACAGTACAGGCAGGACTGGTTTGCACCGGTGTTTGAATCTTAGAACATAAACAGCCATCTGACCTGTGCTGCCCACAGGCAGATTTGTGACAAGGGACTTGAAGCAGTCATCCCTACTACCTGTCGCAGCTTGTCTGTTACTTTAGGATATTTGGAGGTTATGATGATAATGGTGAGAGTGGAATTAGCAGGATGATAGCTGGACATGAACTGATAATGGCAGAGGCAGATGCTCGGGCTGCAACCACACTTTATGGATCTCCCTTTTCCTGATCCAGTGGTACAGGGAGCTGCAACAACTGGGGAGAAGGAGCATTGCAATGAACTGCCGACAGCCTAGTTTGTTGTGTTCTGCCCTCGGATAGCTCGTCCATTGTGTGTAGCTTTCGTCTGCCGGTGTAGTTGTTCGTTCCCAAGTTGATCAATTCTTCCACCTTTTCGCCGTTGGGGACTTAGTGGAGCTCTTCTCGCTGCACAACCATCCGTAACCCAGAACCTCACTGTAGCGGATGGTAGAAGATGAGTCTGTCCATCAGCTGCCTCACGGGACTCAAGTGGGTTTTATGTGTAAGTTTCCCTCATAGACTATAACTAAAAGTGTGAGTGTAAGGCAGCGATTTAACTACTGTATATATTTCACGCATATAGATACTTCTGATACACACACACACGCACACACCACCCTCCCCTGCATCCCTTACACTCCACACGCACACCCAGCACCCACTACACTACACCGACCACTACACTACACCCACCACTACACTACACCCACCACTACACTACACCCACCACTACACTACACCCACCACTACACTACACCGACCACTACACTACACCCACCACTACACTACACTACACCGACCACTACACTACACCCACCACTACACTACACCCACCACTACACTACACCGACCACTACACTACACCCAACCACTACACTACACCCACCACTACACTACACCGACCACTACACTACACCCACCACTACACTACACCCACCACTACACTACACCCACTACTACACTACACCCACCACTACACTACACCCACCACTACACTACACCCACCACTACACTACACCGACCACTACACTACACCGACCACTACACTACACCCACCACTACACTACACCCACCACTACACTACACCGACCACTACACTACACCCACTACTACACTACACCCACCACTACACTACACCCACCACTACACTACACCCACCACTACACTACACCCACCACTACACTACACCCACCACTACACTACACCCACCACTACACTACACCCACCACTACACTACACCCACCACTACACTAAACCCACCACTACACTACACCCACCACTACACTACACCCACCTTTACACTACACCCACCACTACACTACACCCACCACTACACTACACCCACCACTACACTACCCCACTACTACACTACACCCACCACTGCACTACACTACACTATAACCCGGAAGAAAATCTATACGCAAATTCTCGCATTGAACAAATAGAAAAATTCTCCACAGGACAAAATTCCAGATATGAAAATCGTGTCGAGCAAATTCCCATTGGACAGAATAACGCCAGATCATCTCCCATTGGACAGAATAACGCCAGATCATCTCCCATTGGACAGAATAACGCCAGATCATCTCCCATTGGACAGAATAACGCCAGATCATCTCCCATTGGACAGAATAACGCCAGATCATCTCTCATTGGACAGAATCCCATCAACGGTGTTAAAGTGGACTTCGGGTTAAGGTTCATTAGGCTACACGAGGCCTTTCTAACCCACAAACGTCCTGAGACAGTAACCTAACCTAACCTAACCTAACCTAACCTAACCTCATGTATGATAGTTATTCATGGATGGTTCTCACATACACCTCTTCGTCTGTTTCCCCTCTTCGCCTTTTTTAATCTAAAATAATATATATTCTCTTTTCATCCTTCTACCCCTTTTATCGCCTATTATCGTCCATTCCTCTTCCACGGGTTATTCCCCTTTATCACCTATTCCTCACCTACAGGTATTCTCTTCCTTGTCCCTGTCCCTACCGCTATTCGATATCTTGTTATTCTCTTACCTCTCTTTCATCATTCTCTTATTGGCAATTCCATTTGTCTCTTCACTTCAAATCATCGCTTTTTCCTTGACATCAATTCTTCAGTTTCAAATTTTCTTGTTCGTCTCTGTTTAGGTTTTCTTCGTTTTTTAGGGGGTATGGTATGTCCTGTGTGTTATGAGGTACCTCGTGTGGTGGGGTGAGGTACCTCGTGTGGTGGTGGTGAGGTACATCGTGTGGTGGGGTGAGGTACCTCGTATGGTGGTGGTGAGGTACCTCGTGTGGTGGGGTGAGGTACCTTGTGTGGTGGGGTGAGGTACTTCGTGTGGTGGTGGTGAGGTACCTCGTGTGGTGGTGGTGAGGTACCTTGTGTGGTGGTGGTGAGGTACCTCGTGTGATGGGGTGAGGTACCTCGTGTGGTGGGGTGAGGTACCTCGTGTGGTGGGGGTGAGGTACCTCGTGTGGTGGTGGTGAGGTACCTCGTGTGGTGGTGATGAGGTACCTCGTGTGGTGGGGTTGAGGTACCTCGTGTGGTGGGGTGAGGTACCTCGTGTGGTGGGGTGAGGTACCTCGTGTGGTGGGGGTGTGGTACCTCGTGTGGTGGTGGTGAGGTACCTCGTGTGGTGGGGGTGAGGTACCTCGTGTGGTGGGGTGAGGTACCTCGTGTGGTGGGGTGAGGTACCTCATGTGGTGGGGTTGAGGTACCTCGTGTGGTGGGGTTGAGGGTGAGGTACCTCGTGAGGTGGGGGTGAGGTACCTCGTGTGGTGGTGGTGAGGTACCTCGTGTGATGGTGGTGAGGTTCCTCGTGTGGTGGTGGTGAGGTTCCTCGTGTGGTGGTGGTGAGGTACCTCGTGTGATGGTGGTGAGGGTGAGGTACCTCGTGTGGTGGTGAGGCACCTCGTGTGGTGGTGAGGTACCTCGTGTGATGGTGGTGAGGGTGAGGTACCTCGTGTGGTGGTGAGGTACCTCGTGTGGTGGTGAGGTACCTCGTGTGGTGGTGAGGTACCTCGTGTGATGGGGGTGAGGGTGAGGTACCTCGTGTGGTGGTGAGGTACCTCGTGTGATGGTGGTGAGGGTGAGGTACCTCGTGTGGTGGTGAGGTACCTCGTGTGATGGTGGTGAGGGTGAGGTACCTCGTGTGGTGGTGAGGTACTTCGTGTGATGGGGGTGAGGTACCTCGTGTGGTGGTGAGTTACCTCGTGTGGTGGTGAGGTACCTCGTGTGATGGGGGTGAGGTACCTCGTGTGATGGTGGTGAGGTACCTCGTGTGGTGGTGAGGTACCTCGTGTGATGGGGGTGAGGTACCTCGTGTGGTGGTGGTGAGGTACCTCGTGTGATGGTGAGGTACCTCGTGTGATGGGAGTGAGGTACTTCGTGTGGTGGTGGTGAGGTACCTCGTGTGATGGGGTGAGGTACCTCGTGTGGTGGTGGTGAGGTACCTCGTGTGATGGTGAGGTACCTCGTGTGATGGGGGTGAGGTACCTCGTGTGGTGGTGGTGAGGTGCCTCGTGTGATGGTGGTGAGGTACCTCGTGTGATGTGGGTGAGGTACCTCGTGTGGTGGTGGTGAGGTACCTCGTGTGATGGGGGTGAGGTACCTCGTGTGGTGGTGGTGAGGTACCTCGTGTGATGGTGGTGAGGTACCTCGTGTGATGATGGGAGATGAGGAACCTCCCATGGTAGAGATATTTAGGAACCTCCCATGGTGGTGGACCAGCTGGGAGGCCACACGTGTACTTCCGCGCTGTCTGGTGCCGAGGCTACGGGGCTTGTCACTGGTGCCACCCCAACCTACCCTCCCACCTCGCCCTCGCCACTCCTAAACTAACCTCAAATTTCTCTTCTAGCGCCTGATTGTTATTTATAAATATACAAAAGGTCTTGGTGTATTTAGTTAGTCGAGAAGAAGCGGACAGTTTGTTATGTATCGAGGTGGTGAGAGGGGCGAGGTGTGAGGTGTGACGGCGGGGTGGTTGTGGCAATACTGTCAGCGTCTTCCGGCAGCCGTAGCGGTGATCACGTGGCACAGAACACGCCCTTCACCACCACCACCATCTTCATCATCTCCTCCACCACCACCACCACACTTTACAGAAGTTGTTGCCATGAGGATGATATCGGGAGGACGAGGCGTCTTTACCTCCCCGAGAATTTACCTCAATATCACGAGTCCTCGAATTTTACTTACGTCATGATCGCCCTTCATGGGGGAAGGGGGGCAGGTATCCTGGGGGAGGGGGGGGTAACCTGTGGAAGGGGAATGGGTTACCCGAATTCTCAAACATCCATAAAATTTAGTTTTTCTCAACTATTCCTTTCCTAGCCGAGAGGATCCGCCATCCCGGTAAAGTCCCAGAGCAATTTGTACGTCACATTGGCTGCCATCTTTATGTCGTAGCTTAAGTGAGCCATTTGGACGCGGGTTCGGATCACAAGTTAGGGTGAAAATTTAACGTAGGTAACCTTTGGGATCCTGGCTGGCTGTGTCGAGCTTCTCCTCCCCGCTGGCGTAGTCTAACCTGACCTGGCGAAAATAGCCTAAAAATGTGTAG
>CAUDMG010004073.1:597500-625000 GCA_958450375.1 Homarus gammarus | reverse complement strand
ACCCCTCAGTGACTGACCAGGGGAGACCAGCCCTACCACTACCACCACCATCACCACTATCACCACTATCACCATCACCACTATCACCTCACCCCCCCTCACCATCACCGTCAGCACCTGGGTTGTGAGGTGGGTGGGTGAGTGGGAGGCCCTTCACAGGTTATCAATAATGGGGTCTTCATGAGCTAAGGCAGCTAGTGGTAACGATATTGGTGGTGCCCTCCCTAGCGAGTGCACTCTTTTGTCACATGCCTACTCAGCCATCTCACGTCAACACGCCGAAGAAGATGGGGCGGAGCGGAGTGGCGTGAGGTGGGGCAGGGTTAGGTGGGGCAGTAAACGGGGCGGGGCAGGGATTGTAAAACGAGGAGGAGGGGGCACATGTGTATTAACCTTTCCAGTCTCCTCCTCTTCCTCTCCTTATAGTCTAGATATGTTAACGTGTGTTCTAAGTATTAAGATTTGTGTTCTAGATTAAACTGATTCACGTTTGTGTATAAAAATCAATATCCACGGTGCTCTGAAGAAAGAATTATCCCCCTTTGTTTCATTATCAATAGAGTCTATGTCGAGCTTGTCATCTATAAATTGGTTTACGTTCTCAGAGCTAGATGAGACACGTGTGTTTTAAAATAGCAATGAAACCTTCAATATATAACGGATTAACCTCTTACATAGTCCGTTAGAAGGAAGTTTCACATTTAACGGACTACCTTCTCTCTCATATAGTCCGTTAGAAGGAAGTTTCACATTTAACGGACTACCTTCTCTCTTACATAGTCCGTTAGAAGGAAGTTTCACATTTAACGGACTACCTTCTCTCTCATATAGTCCGTTAGAAGGAAGTTTCACATTTAACGGACTACCTTCTCTCTCATATAGTCCGTTAGAAGGAAGTTTCACATTTAACGGACTACCTTCTCTCTCATATAGTCCGTTAGAAAGAAGTTTCACATTTAGCGGACTACCTTCGCTCTCATATAGTCCGTTAGAAGGAAGTTTCACATTTAACGGACTTTGATCTAACGTTTCACTGTACTCTTGTTCATCATGATGGGGGTTTAGCATATAATGGAGCCTCAATATAACGAACTTTTATATCTATACAGTTCATTAGATGGAGGTTTCATGTCTAATGGACTCTCAATATATTGGACTTTCCTCGTCATATAATCCGTTAAATGGAAGTCTCATTGTATTGAAGATAACCCTTTGAGTACGATAACTTATCCTACTGAGTACAATATCACTTTATTTAATGGAAGAGTTACTCGTACTCAAAGGGTTAAGACATAGCTGTAGTAAATTAAGGGATTAGGTCATCGTACTCAAGGGGTTAAAATATTATAGTAGATTAACTCATTGTACTCAAGGGTTTGTCCTCGTACTCTACAGAAAATTATTTACTCTAGTTTTTTTCTGATTAAAAAAAAGAATAAGGTTCTGGTTCATTGTTTTAGTATGTCCGAGTAACGACAGAGAGAGAGAGAGAGAGAGACAGAGAGAGAGAGAGAGAGAGAGAGAGAGAGGATCAAAGGTGGATAGGCAAACGAGGACCAGATTCGTACCTTCACAGTTTGGGGTTCGAAATCAGGGTACGAACAGACCAGGAGAGGTTTCCAAACAGCATGATAAAGGGATTCAAAAATAAGTGTTACGAACTATTTATAAAGGAACTTCAATAACAGAATAAGAGGCATAAACATATCACTTTGTAAGAAGCTTCGAAAACAAAAGTCCGAGATGTTTAATAAAAGTCCGAGATGTTTAATAAAAGTCCGAGATGTTTAATAAAAGTCCGAGATGTTTAATAAAAGTCCGAGATGTTTATTAAAAGTCCGAGATGTTTAATAAAAGTCCGAGATGTTTAATAAAAGTCCGAGATGTTTATTAAAAGTCCGAGATGTTTAATAAAAGTCCGAGATGTTTAATAAAAGTCCGAGATGTTTAATAAAAGTCCGAGATGTTTAATAAAAGTCCGAGATGCTTAAAAAAAGTCCGAGATGCTGAAAAGAAATAAAAGATGATAAAAGAAGAAGAAGAGGGTCCAAGACGTCCCGAAAGTCAGGGTACACATTTCTAGAGAGAGAGAGAGAGAGAGAGAGAGAGAGAGAGAGAGAGAGAGAGAGAGACCGCCGGGAACTGGGTTAACTTTGTGACCACCAGAGAGGTAATCTAGATACACTGAGGATCCTAGCCCCCATCCCGGGTTAGGTTAGGTTAAATTAGCTTTAGGGTGGTTAATCTTCAGGTGAAATGAGCTGTGGTGTCTACAGTTTCATTTTTTTTCTGCTGTAGAAGTTTAAGTGAGTGAGGTAGATGCGTCTTCCTCATCTTCAAAAAGTTGGTTAAGCAAATTATATTATGTAAGAACTTTTCAGAATCTGGACACAAGTTGAGATTTTTATTCCCAGTTTCTCTTTGATGTGGTGATGGTGGTGGTGGTGTGGTGATGGTGTTGGTGTTATGGTACGTTGATGGTGTTAGTGTTATGTGGTGTTGGTGGTGGTGTTATGGTGCGTTGATGGTGGTGGTGTTATGGTGCGTTGATAGCGGTTGTGATATGGTGCGATGATGATGATGATGATGTTATGGTGATGCGATAGTGGTGGTATTATGGTGATATACTAGTGTTATGGTGAGGTGATGGTGTTAGTGTTACAGTGAAGTCCAAAATATAAGGTGTGTATCTAACTGACTCATATAGTGCTTCGAATCTGACTTGAGTACAACACAAAAAAATTAACAATAGACAAGATATATATTGTATTATTAAACCACAAAGATGTATTATATTTGAGTCACCCATTGAATTAAAACTTTTGATAAAATTACAGTAAACAATTAGAGATAAAAAACTTACTTAAATAAGGCTCCAACTCCAGAATATTGAAACAAAATGCACATTATCATAACTACTGTACATATATATCATTATAACATAACAAAACTCTATTGACAGAACTCGAACCCTTGACCTAGAATGCAAGAGTCAATGGGGTGATGCTACTGAGCCACTGAGTGAAGCTTAATAGATAAACAACGAAGAAGATGAAAATAAGACCACACATTTAGTCGCATATTTTTTTTTTTTAATCAGGAGGATTTTTTGGCGCCATCGGAGAGAGTCTCAATCACATTTGCACCTGAGAATCTGCCCAAATATTTACCAAACTTGTGTTGCCTTTGATCAACCATCACGCTAAGGCTCTTATTTTCAAAGCTTCGCGCGTTTTAGACTTTTTCTCCTCTTTAAGTGGTAACATTGAGAGCGCATCTAAGTGGCTTGCTCGCTGAAGCTATACGGACGAGGCAAAGTTGGTGGCCAGAGTAGGAGGAGAACTTGTGAGTGCACTGAGACTCTTAAAAGGTAACTCGTTGGGGATAAATGTTAATGTACTTAGAATGGATTTGGACTTGTGACTTCTACGTGTGGATTCCCCCTTTCTGGTTATTGAGGAGGGAGGGAGAGAAGGGTAAGGAAGGTGGGAGTGGGGAATAAAGAGGGATTGTTGCCATAAGGAAGGTGGCAGTGGGGAGTAAAGAGGGATTGTTGCCATAAGGAAGGTGGCAGTGGGGAGTAAAGAGGGATTGTTGTCATAAGGAAGGTGGGAGTGGGGAGTAAAGAGGGATTGTTGTCATGAGGAAGGTGGGAGTGGGGAGTAAAGAGGGATTGTTGTCATATGGAAGTTGGCAGTGGGGAGTAAAGAGGGATTGTTGTCATGAGGAAGGTGGGAGTGGGGAGTAAAGAGAGATTGTTGTCATATGGAAGGTGGGAGTGGGGAGTAAAGAGGGATTGTTGTCATAAGGAAGGTGGGAGTGGGGAGTAAAGAGGGATTGTTGTCATGAGGAAGGTGGGAGTGGGGAGTAAAGAGGGATTGTTGTCATAAGGAAGGTGGCAGTGGTGAGTAAAGAGGGATTGTTGTCATAAGGAAGGTGGGAGTGGGGAGTAAAGAGGGATTGTTTTCATATTATCTTCCTCTTGTCTCTGTATCATTTTCTATATCTCAGTTATCTTCTCGTTTTATCTTTCCTTTCTCCTTTCAACATTTTTCCTAGACAAACAGAACAGCTTCCAATCATTACCAGTCACAGATACACCCTGCCTGTCTAGCGTCACACCCTGCCTGTCTAGCGTCACACCCTGCCTGTCTAGCGTCACACCCTTTCTGTCTAGCGTTACACCCTTTCTGTCTAGCGTCACACCCTTTCTGTCTAGCGTTACACCCTTTCTGTCTAGCGTTACACCCTTTCTGTCTAACGTTACACCCTTTCTGTCTAACGTTACACCCTTTCTGTCTAGCGTCACACCCTTTCTGTCTAACGTTACACCCTTTCTGTCTAACGTTACACCCTTTCTGTCTAACGTTACACCCTTTCTGTCTAGCGTTACACCCTTTCTGTCTAACGTTACACCCTTTCTGTCTAACGTTACACCCTTTCTGTCTAGCGTTACACCCTTTCTGTCTAGCGTTACACCCTTTCTGTCTAACGTTACACCCTTTCTGTCTAGCGTCACACCCTTTCTGTCTAACGTTACACCCTTTCTGTCTAACGTTACACCCTTTCTGTCTAGCGTTACACCCTTTCTGTCTAGCGTTACACCCTTTCTGTCTAGCGTCACACCCTTTCTGTCTAGCGTCACACCCTTTCTGTCTAGCGTTACACCCTTTCTGTCTAGCGTTACACCCTTTCTGTCTAGCGTTACACCCTTTCTGTCTAGCGTCACACCCTTTCTGTCTAGCGTTACACCCTTTCTGTCTAGCGTTACACCCTTTCTGTCTAGCGTCACACCCTTTCTGTCTAGCGTTACACCCTTTCTGTCTAACGTTACACCCTTTCTGTCTAGCGTTACACCCTTTCTGTCTAGCGTTACACCCTTTTATCTCACAATAAGACACCTTACCTTACCTTACCTATTACGTAATATAAAATAAATCCTTGTGCAGTATTGAACATTTTAAATACTGTATCTTTAAAACCCCTTTGCTGTTCAGGGCAATTGCATGAGTCTAAAAATATCTACAAAGTTTCAGATAAGCTTATTCCAATTCATATGACCTTAGAGAATTTTAAGATTATCATGACCTGATTGGAATATTCTACCTTTGGGTAATTGTAAAGACATTTATATAGATTCAAAGCCTTACAGCGATTCGGAAACCTTTATAAACATTCAGAAACGTTTATAAATATTCGAAAACATTTATAGACATTGAAAAACATTTATAAACATTGAAAAAAAAACATTACCTAGGTTTTAAAACACCCAAGTCACTTCATAGACCAAAGACCCCGAGTAAAAATAATCGTAGAAAAATCTCGAAGACTTGACACAAAATTTTCAAAATCTTCAGAGCAAAAATTCTACACAAATTTATTCGTTCGAACATTAATATTACTTGTAAATCCCAAGACACGAAACAGCTGGAACAAATACGGTCGTTAGGTAGATGTACGACCCCCTATGAAACTGGTTCATGTAAGAAATAGGTATTATGTCCCCTCTCCTCCCTCCCACCTCCCCTCTCCCGCCTGACTTGAGATGGGCAGGGGGGGCGGACCGAACAGTGACGTCAGCTGGCGCCTAGTTTGAAAATTACTTGTCGTATTTAAGAGAATAATAACCTAATACTACTACTATGGATAAAATAATAATAATAATAATGAACCTTTATATCAGTTACATGTATTCTTCCTCACACGCCTCGATGCTCTTTTGTTCTGCTTAAAAGTTAGGATTTGCAAAGCGATCTGAAATCTTGTAACACCACAATATTACTCTTGAGAAATAGCTTTTATATCTTGTGTATATTAGTAAAACAGCCGAAAGATATGATTCCGGATTTTGAGAGATTCGTAGATTAGATGGAAATATTGATAATTCACTAGATTCACCTAGTCTACGACGCACCAACACGACGACCAAAGAAAACGACTCTGATATTGAACTAAGACATTGCTGTAACACACACACACACACACACACACACACACACACACACAGAATAATATCTTAATGACCCCTTTGAGACTCTGACTCCCTGAAAGCCATAATATTCCTCTTGAAAAATAGGTTTGTATATTTATGTTGTGTTTTTGGTGGCTGGTGTAGCAGTTTGTCGCGGGGTGAGGGACGATCAGTACCTGCCCAGCACACCAACCATGTCCAAGACGCGCGATACTTCACCATAACTACTGGGGCGGAGGGGGCGGAGGGGTGTGACTTGTGTTGCTGCGTACTCCTTGTGAGGTTCTCCACGGCCAGGTATTTCCGCGGCCTGCACTACATCCTTCCATGGCCACCCTCTTCACTATACACCTCTGTTATGCCCCTCACAATCATCTTTTCTCTCCTTCATTCTCTACTGTGTTCCCGCGGCTACACGATCTAGGTCTATAGTCACGCGTGGGTGGCAGGGGATAGGTGTGAAGGGATGAAGAAGACGACGGTAGAGGCTAGGAGAGGGAGGAATGTGTAGGTGGGACGAAGGTAAATGATGGCCGGCTCTGGTCGTGTAGGGGGGAGGTGAAGAGGAAGGGGAGAAAGGAGTCGTGTGAGAAGGAGTCGTGATCCACAGCTGGGACAGAAACTTGGGATTTAAGATTCAACCTTGTGACCCTCTCTTCTCCTCTTCCCCTCCTCCCCCTCCCCCTTCCCTTACCATTCTGGAGACCCGCCATAAACTTCCTGGCTCCTGATGTAGACGCCAGAACAGGACAACCTATGGAGAAGTTTCTTAGAATTGAAATTTTCGGCAGCCCTCCTAAGATATGACTCCTGGGAATTAGAATTTGAAAAAAAAAAAAAAACTTCCGGGAGTTGAGAATAACGTAGCAGAAGGAAGGATATAAAAAAAATCGATTATAGGATTCCGGAGCATGAAATAGGTTGGGACGGTCCATAGCTTCTATAATACTCACATTAATATAAGAAGGTTATAGGCAGGTAGAGGGAGTTGGAAGGTCATCTGGTGAGGAGAAGAAAGTCGAAAAAAAAAAATCAAGAATATTTTGGGTAGTGAAAAAGACTAAGATTTATTTGTATATTAATAACTGTTATGTCCTGTAAGTCTTATGTCCACAATATCTTTAATACGTTAGTCCTGAGTCTAATAACATGATAACGTCGTCAGTGAATGTTTAAAGAAATTGAATGTCCATTTGAATTGTTTTCGGGAGCACAAATATACATAACAACAACAGTGATAACGATGAACTCCACACCTCACCTTCCACTTGCTTTCTTCCACACGCTACCTCTCACACTCCACCTTCCACACGCCCTCCACACGCCCGTCTGGATTAGAATGATCATTACACAAAAATGTTTCCCAAATAACTCTTGCGTTTGTTCGTCGGGGAGATGAGGAAGTAAGTATGTATTTACCATCTACCTGAACGTCAATTGATAAAGGTGAGAGAGAGAGAGAGAGAGAGAGAGAGAGAGAGAGAGAGAGAGAGAGAGACTTATATCACAAGTATAGGTTCGTATTATAACAGAGTACCAAAAAAGTGATATAAATATTCTAAGATAATAAGTAATGGGAAATATACCTCGTTTAAACTCCTACTTATTTATTTTATTTTTTTTGAAAGAATCACAGAGGCGATAAAGTAGAGAAGAGATGAAGAATAACGTTTATAATACTACATAAATATTACTGTATCTATATAATATAACCTTGAGTTGAGTTACCTGGGGTCGTCCGGGTGAAGAGGATAGGGGATAGTACACGACCATCCCCATGAGGAACACACACACACACACACACACACGCACACACACACACACACACACACACACACACACACACACACACACACACACACACACACACAGTGGGCACTTTATCGGTCACCTTTAAAGTGCCAGTGACAAGGACCACCGCGGTGTTTACATATATCGTGATAACTGTGTCGGCGACCCCAAGCACCAGGGACAAAGACCACCGTCTTTACGACTGACAAATCTTAACAGATGTCTACCAGTGTCCCTCAAAGTGCCGCCAGTGACAAACACTTCCGTCCGCCCACAACAGATATCAACAGATGGCCACCAATCACTTACTCCCGACGCACTCTGTACCATCTAAAGCGTGGGAACGGTTATCCTGATGGCAGTGTTATCGCGCTACTCAAGTCACTGAAAATATTCCACGCGCGGAGCCGTAGACAAGGCCGTCATGCACATAAGCCCATTAGAACCGTAACCTCCACTAGGAAACCGGAGAAACCCACCCCTGACAGACCATACCACCACACTGAAGTTCCACGGATATGGTATGATCTCCCGTCTTTACTGCTATCCAACGTCACTTCCCTAGCTAACAAGTTCGACGAGCTGGCAACTACAGTCAGGTCAACCGCCGCGAGCGTCGTTGCCATATGTGAGGCTTGGCAAATTGTGCCTGAAACATGTCATATTGAGGGATATCAACTCTTTCATCACCTTCGTTCACAAAGACGCGGAGGGGGCGTTGCCCTCTTCTGTCAAGATGACCTACGCCCGTCACGCCTGGATGTTCAAGTCCCAGCAGATGTGGAAGCATTATGGGTACGTGTCGTGTTACGGGCCCACCCACGCAACACCGCCTCCATTATAATCTGTGTGGCATACCATCCGCCTCGATCACCCACCAGAGACACTCTTATCAATCATCTCATCACCACCTCAGACCACCTCAGAGTTAGGTACCCATGTGCCAAGTTAGTATTATGTGGGGATTTAAATGAAATTGACACCACTGATATCCAGGACCAGCTATCACTATCACAAGTTGTGACCTTCCCCACACACGGTCAAAATACCCTTGACCTTATCTTAACTGACTTAGCGGACCAGTACCAACCACCTCAACCAATGCCTCCTATCGGGTGTAGCACACACTTATCAGTGCTCTGGTCCCCAGCTGCCACTCCCACTCAAGTACAGAGACCCTACATCAAGACCTACAGGCCGACTACTGACTCTGCAGTGCGCCTCTTCGGGCAGTGGATAGTTCACCATCCCTGGACTGAAGTACTTAGCGTGGATGACGTGGAAACCAAATGGATAAATTATACCAACACCACCACGCAAGCTCACCACCACTTCTTCCCCGAGAAGTCCGTCAGATCTCACCCAGCTGACTTGCCCTGGATCACACCTCGGATCAAAAGACTTATGCAACAGAGAGACAGAGCCTTCCATCTCAATGACCACATCCGCTACAGGTCACTTCGCAACCGAGTCATCCGCGAAATACGCACTGCAAAGAAGTCCCACTACCCAACCAAATTACAACACCTGAAGCAGACCAACATCAGTCAATGGTATGGTAAGCTTAAAGAACTCTGTGGACTAAACAATAAGACACACCCCCTCCCCTTCCTTAGCCATCTCACTAGTGTTGACGCAGCTGAGCAAACAAATAACCATTTCGCTACTATATGCCAGACGCTCCCACGGCTTGACACAACCACTCTCCCTGCTTACCTACCAGCCCCCCTTCCCACTGACTTAGTAGAAGAATTTAACGTAGCAAAACGCCTGGACAAACTAAAATTAAAACGCTCTACCACCCCCATTGACTTACCAATGAAACTCTTCAAGGAGTTCTCCCCGGAGCTTGCTAAACCCCTCTGCTCCATCATCAATGCTTCTCTCAGTCAAGCCAGATGCCCAGCTGACTGGAAAACCTCTTACGTATCACCAGTGCCCAAGTCAACCAGCCCACAATCCTTAAATCAGCTACGACCTATTGCAATCACCCCAATACCCAGCCTAATCTGTGAAAGTTTTGTGTTCGACTGGGCTTATGCTGATATTGCAGGAGTCGTAGACCCTCAGCAATTTGGCAACATGAAAACTTCCTCCACCACTCACTGTCTTGTCAGCTTTCTCGATTACATATACCGCCATCTCGAGAAACGAAAAACGTCTGTAGCTGTCGCCTTCATTGATTTCACTAAAGCGTTCGACCTAGTCGACCACAATATAATCATCAACAAAGCTATTGACCTCGGGCTTCGAAGAAGCCTCATACCATGGCTTACAGACTTCCTCAGTGACCGACGCCAAGCTGTACGCTTCCGAGGGGCTGTCTCCACCTTTCAGTCACTCACCTGTGGCGTCCCCCAAGGCACCAAGATGGGACCACTCTGCTTCCTTATGCTCATCAATGATGCCCTAAGAGAAACCCCTGCTCGCTGGAAATATGTCGACGACTCCACCATTGGGATCAGCGTCAACAATTCTGCTCCCAACTATACCGCCCTTCAGGATTTATTGAACAGTCTCCAAAACTGGGCCACCAACAACCATGTCACCATCAACCATACCAAGACCATGGTTATGCACATCAACCTCTCCTCCGACATTGTCCCACCTCCTTCCATTACTCTAGGTCCGAACACACTCCAGGTTGTAGATTCCACGAAGCTCCTCGGCGTCACCATAGACAACAAACTAAATTGGAAACCACATGTCAATGAAGTTGTCAAATCCTCCAGTTTCCGTCTCCACCTCCTCCGCCGACTCAAGTCCCTCGGAGTTCCTGCACACGAGCTCCTCAGTGTTTACACAACATTCATACTTCCCAAGCTCACCTATGCCTCCCCCACCTGGTCTTCCTCCCTAAATGCCACACAACGTAAACACCTAGAAAAAGTGCAAAAGAGGGCATGCAAGATTATTCTCTCCCCCTCCTACTCCACATATCAAGAAGCGCTCAACACACTGACCCTTTCGACTCTCACTGACCATCACCACGACCTCATCTGCAAATTTGGTAAGAAGCTTCTACACCATCCCCGACACCGGCTCCTACTACCACCTGAGATCCCTTGTCCGAGAATTGCTGTGCGACACCACAACCGCATCCAGCCCATACGTGCACGAACTGATCGCTATAAGAACAGCCCAGTCCCAACCATTGTAAAAATTATCAATAACTTGTAATACTGTAACACTGTCACTATGTTGAAATGAACTGTAGTTTGAGCTTTTCCCCATCTAAGTTATTATATGTCTTATTTGTGTCACTTATGTTACTTGTATATTATTTGTAATTCGTAACCCATTCCCCAAATATGTAACTGTATATTTTCAGCCTTCTGGCTGCCAAGCTCTTTCAATAAACCGTTAATTATTTATTATTATTATTATTATTACACACACACACACTGGGAAAAATAAAACTTGACTATTTCAAATCTCATCGTTTCTAAATACTGATATATATAATTCGTAGTTTAAGTTACAAATAATGTTTAATATATAATGAGTAACGCGAGAATACTGTACTGTACTTCGAAATACCCTCCAACCCTATACCTCGCCGGGCAGGTAACGAGCCACGGCATTGTTCGCTCTAATTACTGTACGACTAATTAAAAAAAAATCTCTTAATTCGACAATGTTTCCCCCAATTAACTGGAGTTAGTGATATTTTACTATATTTACCAATAAACTTTCTCAATCTTCGTCTAAATGTTTCTGGATTATTTTTCACCCCTACGATTCAAGGACTGGAGGGGGGGGGGGGGGGGGTTGGTTCAGTGGTGTGTGTCCGAGGCCATACTGCGTTGTGTGAGTAATACAAGTTATAGTATGTTATACTTTATGCTCTGTGTTCAGTGTTGTTTCCGTCATGTTCTCTACTAGTGTGAAGGTTGTAGAATACGTCAGTAGAGGTTTATAATCCTTCCAGTGTGAAGAAGTGTGTTAACCTTAGTCCTGAGGCCCCGGTTGAGTGTCCCTTACTGTCTCGTGTATCAGGATGGCCGGCCCAGTAGTGTGGTTTAATGACTCATCATCATCATCATCATCATTATTATAAACAAGAAATTGTGACTACATAAACGTTCATATAGTTTTCTTTTAACTGGACATACGAGAAGGCATCTTGTAACAAAAGATTCAAAATATAATTTCGGCACGATCATGGTTGACAAGGTGTAGTAATGAGGAGGCCATTAGAGGAGTCCTTACCTTACCTCAGTTAGGAGAAACATTAACAAGCGGTTCTCTGGGAACTGGGCCCCGCGAGAACTGCCTTATACGAGGACGATATCAGCCGAGAACACGAGAGCCCCCCGCGACACCACACACACTGACATATAGGTGTGTGTGGAGCGTGAGAAACCCTCGTAGGGCAGGTCTGGAGATTAGCTCACACCGCCTTAATGGCTCATTCACCTTCCCACTACCTTCACTTTACACACTGTTGTCCCAAACCAACCATCAACATTGAACTCCCCCGACGCGTTAAACACTCCCCGGGTCTTGTGTATTTTGTCAAGGATGATGAAGGTCTGGACGTGTGATGCAGCCAAGCCTTACTTCCCTTAACGAGCACAAGTCCCGGGGCTCTGATACACAATCTCCCTTCTCTTTATAGAGGGGGAAGCCTTTGATCCTCCCTCCCTCGGGTGCTCACCGATCTAAAGATGTTGTCTCCATATTTGTTCCATTATTCGTCCGTCTTGGGATGAAAAAAAAAAAAAGTTAAAATTTTGTATTTTTCCAGGACGGAGTACAGCAGACTTATCTTGTAACGCTACTGCACTGTATCTTGTAATGTAAAAAGGGTAAATGATTATGTCTCCAAAGATGTTGACCTGTAATTGGCTGTCCTCCATCATCTAGGCTTAAAAGATATATTATTTTTTGAGGCCTAAAACGGCATTCTTGAAGTAAAAAAAATATAGTTTATAAAGATATTTTCCTCATATATTGCCTCCGGTTCCGTCCATCTAAATAAATTTACCGAGTATAAACATTAGCTTCACTTCTTGGTGATTTAATACAGAATCTTATATAAGGGAACTGAAATATGATCAGGTTATTAAAAATATGTGTGTGTGGGGGGGGAGGGGAGGGGGTGGGTTGAGGGGGGGGGGGTTCAAAATGTCTCTCTGAATATCACTCAACTCGTGTAGCTGAGTGAGATGAATAGGAGGTTGAAAACTGTGAAGCCATTTAAGTTATCTGTGGGAAATCGTGGAATGTGATCTGACCAAGTAACTCTTAACAGGGAAAGATATCTTATAACTGAGGTATTCTGTGTTATGAGGACGTTAGTTTAAGTTTACATTTGTTGTATATTCATAAAGTGAGTTTCAGATATTATGAGAGTATTATTAGAAGCGATAAGTACAGTGAAACGTCTATTTAACGGGTTATATTGAGATGAAAGTCCATTATGTCGAGGGTTTGTTTGATGTGAAACCTCCATTTAACAAACTATATTGAGATGAAAGTCCATTATATCGAGGGTTTGTTAGATGTAAAACCTCCATTTAACAAACTATATTGAGATGAAAGTCCATTATATCGAGGGTTTGTTAGATGTGAAACCTCCATTTAACAAACTATATTGAGATGAAAGTTCGTTATATCGAGGGTTTGTTAGATGTGGAACCTCCATTTAACAAACTATATTGAGATGAAAGTCCATTATATCGAGGGTTTAATAGATGCGGAAACCTCCATTTAACGGATTATATGGAGAGAGGAGTCCCTTGTATGGAGGTTCCACTGGTCTTTTCTCTCTGGTCTCTTCCCTCTGGTCTCCCCCCTCTGGTCTCCTCCCTCTGGTCTCCTCCCTCTGGTCTCCTCCCTCTGGTCACCTCCCTCTGGTCTCCTCCCTCTGGTCACCTCCCTCTGGTCTCCTCCCTCTGGTCACCTCCCTCTGGTCTCCTCCCTCTGGTCTCTTCTCTCTGGTCTCCTCCCTCTGGTCTCCTCCCTCTGGTCACCTCCCTCTGGTCTCCTCCCTCTGGTCTCCTCCCTCTGGTCACCTCCCTCTGGTCTCCTCCCTCTGGTCACCTCCCTCTGGTCTCCTCCCTCTGGTCTCATCTCTCTGGTCTCTTCCCTCTGGTCTCCTCCCTCTGGTCACCTCCCTCTGGTCTCCTCCCTCTGGTCACCTCCCTCTGGTCTCCTCCCTCTGGTCTCCTCCCTCTGGTCTCCTCCCTCTGGTCTCCTCCCTCTGGTCTCCTCCCTCTGGTCTCATCCCTCTGGTCTCCTCCCTCTGGTCTCCTCCCTCTGGTCTCCTCCCTCTGGTCTCCTCCCTCTGGTCTCATCTCTCTGGTCTCATCTCTCTGGTCTCCTCTCTCTGGTCTCCTCCCTCTGGTCTCCTCCCTCTGGTCTCATCTCTCTGGTCTCCTCCCTCTGGTCTCCTCCCTCCGGTCTCCTCCCTCTGGTCTCATCTCTCTGGTCTCCTCCCTCTGGTCTCCTCCCTCTGGTCTCCTCCCTCTGGTCTCATCTCTCTGGTCTCCTCCCTCTGGTCTCATCTCTCTGGTCTCCTCCCTCTGGTCTCATCTCTCTGGTCTCCTCCCTCTGGTCTCATCTCTCTGGTCTCCTCCCTCTGGTCTCCTCACTCTGGTCTCCTCAGTCTGGTCTCCTCCTCTGGTCTCCTCCCTCTGGTCTCATCTCTCTGGTCTCCTCCTCTGGTCTCCTCCCTCTGGTCTCATCTCTCTGGTCTCCTCCCTCTGGTCTCCTCCTCTGGTCTCCTCCCTCTGGTCTCATCTCTCTGGTCTCCTCCCTCTGGTCTCATCTCTCTGGTCTCCTCCCTCTGGTCTCCTCCCTCTGGTCTCCTCCCTCTGGTCTCATCCTCTGGTCTCTCCTCTGGTCTCCTCCCTCTGGTCTCATCCTCTGGTCTCCTCCTCTGGTCTCCTCCCTCTGGTCTCCTCTCTCTGGTCTCCTCCCTCTGGTCTCCTCCCTCTGGTCTCCTCTCTCTGGTCTCCTCCCTCTGGTCTCCTCCCTCTGGTCTCATCTCTCTGGTCTCCTCCCTCTGGTCTCATCTCTCTGGTCTCCTCCCTCTGGTCTCATCTCTCTGGTCTCCTCCCTCTGGTCTCATCTCTCTGGTCTCCTCCCTCTGGTCTCCTCCCTCTGGTCTCATCTCTCTGGTCTCCTCCCTCTGGTCTCATCTCTCTGGTCTCCTCCCTCTGGTCTCCTCCCTCTGGTCTCCTCCCTCTGGTCTCATCTCTCTGGTCTCCTCCCTCTGGTCTCCTCTCTCTGGTCTCCTCCCTCTGGTCTCCTCCCTCTGGTCTCATCTCTCTGGTCTCCTCCCTCTGGTCTCCTCCCTCTGGTCTCATCTCTCTGGTCTCCTCCCTCTGGTCTCCTCCCTCTGGTCTCCTCCTCTGGTCTCATCTCTCTGGTCTCCTCCCTCTGGTCTCATCTCTCTGGTCTCCTCCCTCTGGTCTCCTCTCTCTGGTCTCATCTCTCTGGTCTCCTCCCTCTGGTCTCATCTCTCTGGTCTCCTCCCTCTGGTCTCCTCCCTCTGGTCTCCTCCCTCTGGTCTCCTCTCTCTGGTCTCCTCCCTCTGGTCTCCTCTCTCTGGTCTCCTCCCTCTGGTCTCCTCCCTCTGGTCTCATCTCTCTGGTCTCCTCCCTCTGGTCTCCTCCCTCTGGTCTCATCTCTCTGGTCTCCTCCCTCTGGTCTCCTCCCTCTGGTCTCCTCCCTCTGGTCTCATCTCTCTGGTCTCCTCCCTCTGGTCTCCTCACTCTGGTCTCATCTCTCTGGTCTCCTCCCTCTGGTCTCCTCCCTCTGGTCTCATCTCTCTGGTCTCCTCCTCTGGTCTCATCTCTCTGGTCTCCTCCCTCTGGTCTCCTCCCTCTGGTCTCTCCTCTGGTCTCTCCCTGGTCTCTCCCTCTGGTCTCATCTCTCTGGTCTCCTCCCTCTGGTCTCCTCCCTCTGGTCTCATCTCTCTGGTCTCCTCCCTCTGGTCTCATCTCTCTGGTCTCCTCCCTCTGGTCTCCTCCCTCTGGTCTCCTCCCTCTGGTCTCATCTCTCTGGTCTCCTCCCTCTGGTCTCCTCTCTCTGGTCTCCTCCCTCTGGTCTCCTCCCTCTGGTCTCATCTCTCTGGTCTCCTCCCTCTGGTCTCCTCACTCTGGTCTCATCTCTCTGGTCTCCTCCCTCTGGTCTCATCTCTCTGGTCTCCTCCCTCTGGTCTCATCTCTCTGGTCTCCTCCCTCTGGTCTCATCTCTCTGGTCTCCTCCCTCTGGTCTCCTCCCTCTGGTCTCCTCCCTCTGGTCTCATCTCTCTGGTCTCCTCCCTCTGGTCTCCTCCCTCTGGTCTCATCTCTCTGGTCTCCTCCCTCTGGTCTCCTCCCTCTGGTCTCCTCTCTCTGGTCTCCTCCCTCTGGTCTCCTCCCTCTGGTCTCATCTCTCTGGTCTCCTCCCTCTGGTCTCCTCCCTCTGGTCTCATCTCTCTGGTCTCCTCCCTCTGGTCTCCTCCCTCTGGTCTCCTCCCTCTGGTCTCATCTCTCTGGTCTCCTCCCTCTGGTCTCATCTCTCTGGTCTCCTCCCTCTGGTCTCCTCCCTCTGGTCTCATCTCTCTGGTCTCCTCCCTCTGGTCTCATCTCTCTGGTCTCATCTCTCTGGTCTCCTCCCTCTGGTCTCCTCCCTCTGGTCTCATCTCTCTGGTCTCCTCCCTCTGGTCTCATCTCTCTGGTCTCTCCCTCTGGTCTCCTCCCTCTGGTCTCATCTCTCTGGTCTCCTCCCTCTGGTCTCCTCTCTCTGGTCTCATCTCTCTGGTCTCCTCCCTCTGGTCTCATCTCTCTGGTCTCCTCCCTCTGGTCTCCTCCCTCTGGTCTCCTCCCTCTGGTCTCATCTCTCTGGTCTCCTCCCTCTGGTCTCATCTCTCTGGTCTCATCTGTCTGGTCTCCTCCCTCTGGTCTCCTCCCTCTGGTCTCCTCCCTCTGGTCTCCTCCCTCTGGTCTCCTCCCTCTGGTCTCCTCCCTCTGGTCTCATCCCTCTGGTCTCCTCTCTCTGGTCTCTTCCCTCTGGTCTCCTCTCTCTGGTCTCATCTCTCTGGTCTCCTCCCTCTGGTCTCATCTCTCTGGTCTCATCTCTCTGGTCTCCTCCCTCTGGTCTCATCTCTCTGGTCTCCTCCCTCTGGTCTCCTCCCTCTGGTCTCATCTCTCTGGTCTCCTCCCTCTGGTCTCATATCTCTGGTCTCATCTCTCTGGTCTCCTCCCTCTGGTCTCATCTCTCTGGTCTCATCCCTCTGGTCTCCTCTCTCTGGTCTCTTCCCTCTGGTCTCCTCTCTCTGGTCTCATCTCTCTAGTCTCCTCCCTCTGGTCTCATCTCTCTGGTCTCCTCTCTCTGGTCTCATCTCTCTGGTCTCCTCCCTCTGGTCTCCTCCTCTGGTCTCACTCTCTGGTCTCTCCTCTGGTCTCCTCCCTCTGGTCTCCTCCCTCTGGTCTCATCTCTCTGGTCTCCTCCCTCTGGTCTCCTCCCTCTGGTTTCCTCCCTCTGGTCTCATCTCTCTGGTCTCCTCCCTCTGGTCTCTTCCCTCTGGTTTCCTCCCTCTGGTCTCCTCCCTCTGGTCTCATCCCTCTGGTCTCCTCTCTCTGGTCTCTTCCCTCTGGTCTCCTCTCTCTGGTCTCATCTCTCTGGTCTCCTCCCTCTGGTCTCATCTCTCTGGTCTCATCTCTCTGGTCTCCTCCCTCTGGTCTCATCTCTCTGGTCTCCTCCCTCTGGTCTCATCTCTCTGGTCTCCTCCCTCTGGTCTCCTCCCTCTGGTCTCCTCCCTCTGGTCTCATCTCTCTGGTCTCCTCCCTCTGGTCTCCTCTCTCTGGTCTCCTCCCTCTGGTCTCCTCTCTCTGGTCTCATCTCTCTGGTCTCCTCCCTCTGGTCTCATCTCTCTGGTCTCCTCCCTCTGGTCTCATCTCTCTGGTCTCCTCTCTCTGGTCTCCTCCTCTGGTCTCCTCCCTCTGGTCTCCTCCCTCTGGTCTCATCTCTCTGGTCTCCTCCCTCTGGTCTCCTCCCTCTGGTCTCCTCCCTCTGGTCTCATCTCTCTGGTCTCCTCCCTCTGGTCTCCTCCCTCTGGTCTCCTCCCTCTGGTCTCATCTCTCTGGTCTCCTCCTCTGGTCTCATCTCTCTGGTCTCCTCCCTCTGGTCTCCTCTCTCTGGTCTCCTCCTCTGGTCTCATCTCTCTGGTCTCCTCCCTCTGGTCTCATCTCTCTGGTCTCCTCCCTCTGGTCTCCTCTCTCTGGTCTCCTCCTCTGGTCTCATCTCTCTGGTCTCCTCCCTCTGGTCTCCTCCCTCTGGTCTCATCTCTCTGGTCTCCTCCCTCTGGTCTCCTCCCTCTGGTCTCATCTCTCTGGTCTCCTCCCTCTGGTCTCATCTCTCTGGTCTCCTCCCTCTGGTCTCCTCCCTCTGGTCTCCTCCCTCTGGTCTCCTCCCTCTGGTCTCCTCCCTCTGGTCTCCTCCCTCTGGTCTCATCTCTCTGGTCTCCTCCCTCTGGTCTCATCTCTCTGGTCTCCTCCCTCTGGTCTCATCTCTCTGGTCTCCTCCCTCTGGTCTCATCTCTCTGGTCTCCTCCCTCTGGTCTCTTCCCTCTGGTCTCTTCCCTCTGGTCTCCTCTCTCTGGTCTCCTCCCTCTGGTCTCATCTCTCTGGTCTCCTCCCTCTGGTCTCCTCCCTCTGGTCTCATCTCTCTGGTCTCCTCCCTCTGGTCTCATCTCTCTGGTCTCCTCCCTCTGGTCTCATCTCTCTGGTCTCCTCCCTCTGGTCTCATCTCTCTGGTCTCCTCCCTCTGGTCTCCTCCCTCTGGTCTCATCTCTCTGGTCTCCTCCCTCTGGTCTCCTCCCTCTGGTCTCCTCCCTCTGGTCTCATCTCTCTGGTCTCCTCCCTCTGGTCTCCTCCCTCTGGTCTCATCTCTCTGGTCTCCTCCCTCTGGTCTCATCTCTCTGGTCTCCTCCCTCTGGTCTCCTCCCTCTGGTCTCCTCCCTCTGGTCTCATCTCTCTGGTCTCCTCCCTCTGGTCTCCTCTCTCTGGTCTCCTCCCTCTGGTCTCATCTCTCTGGTCTCCTCCCTCTGGTCTCATCTCTCTGGTCTCCTCCCTCTGGTCTCCTCCTCTGGTCTCCTCCCTCTGGTCTCATCTCTCTGGTCTCCTCCCTCTGGTCTCCTCCCTCTGGTCTCATCTCTCTGGTCTCCTCACTCTGGTCTCCTCCCTCTGGTCTCATCTCTCTGGTCTCCTCCCTCTGGTCTCCTCCCTCTGGTCTCATCTCTCTGGTCTCCTCCCTCTGGTCTCCTCCCTCTGGTCTCATCTCTCTGGTCTCCTCCTCTGGTCTCATCTCTCTGGTCTCCTCCTCTGGTCTCATCTCTCTGGTCTCCTCCCTCTGGTCTCTCCCTCTGGTCTCTCCTCTGGTCTCCTCTCTCTGGTCTCCTCCTCTGGTCTCATCTCTCTGGTCTCCTCCCTCTGGTCTCTTCCCTCTGGTGTCCTCCCTCTGGTCTCATCTCTCTGGTCTCATCCTCTGGTCTCTCCCTCTGGTCTCCTCCCTCTGGTCTCCTCCCTCTGGTCTCATCTCTCTGGTCTCCTCCCTCTGGTCTCCTCTCTCTGGTCTCATCTCTCTGGTCTCCTCCCTCTGGTCTCCTCTCTCTGGTCTCATCTCTCTGGTCTCCTCCCTCTGGTCTCATCTCTCTGGTCTCCTCCCTCTGGTCTCCTCCCTCTGGTCTCATCTCTCTGGTCTCATCTCTCTGGTCTCCTCCCTCTGGTCTCCTCCTTCTGGTCTCCCTGGTCTCTCCTCTGGTCTCCTCTCTGGTCTCTCTCTGGTCTCCTCCTCTGGTCTCCTCCCTCTGGTCTCATCTCTCTGGTCTCCTCCCTCTGGTCTCTCCTCTGGTCTCCTCCTCTGGTCTCCTCCCTCTGGTCTCTCCTCTGTCTCCTCTCTGGTCTCATCTCTCTGGTCTCCTCCCTCTGGTCTCATCTCTCTGGTCTCATCTCTCTGGTCTCCTCCCTCTGGTCTCATCTCTCTGGTCTCCTCCCTCTGGTCTCCTCCCTCTGGTCTCCTCCCTCTGGTCTCCTCTCTCTGGTCTCATCTCTGGTCTCTCCTCTGGTCTCCTCCCTCTGGTCTCCTCCCTCTGGTCTCCTCCCTCTGGTCTCCTCTCTCTGGTCTCCTCCCTCTGGTCTCATCTCTCTGGTCTCCTCCCTCTGGTCTCCTCTCTCTGGTCTCCTCCCTCTGGTCTCATCCTCTGGTCTCCTCCTCTGGTCTCATCTCTCTGGTCTCATCTCTCTGGTCTCCTCCCTCTGGTCTCATCTCTCTGGTCTCCTCCCTCTGGTCTCATCACTCTGGTCTCCTCTCTCTGGTCTCCTCCCTCTGGTCTCATCTCTCTGGTCTCCTCCCTCTGGTCTCCTCCCTCTGGTCTCCTCCCTCTGGTCTCCTCTCTCTGGTCTCCTCCCTCTGGTCTCCTCTCTCTGGTCTCCTCCCTCTGGTCTCCTCCCTCTGGTCTCCTCCCTCTGGTCTCCTCCCTCTGGTCTCATCTCTCTGGTCTCCTCCCTCTGGTCTCATCTCTCTGGTCTCCTCCCTCTGGTCTCATCTCTCTGGTCTCCTCCCTCTGGTCTCCTCCCTCTGGTCTCCTCCCTCTGGTCTCATCTCTCTGGTCTCCTCCCTCTGGTCTCCTCCCTCTGGTCTCATCTGTCTGGTCTCCTCCCTCTGGTCTCCTCCCTCTGGTCTCCTCTCTCTGGTCTCCTCCCTCTGGTCTCCTCCCTCTGGTCTCATCTCTCTGGTCTCCTCCCTCTGGTCTCCTCCCTCTGGTCTCATCTCTCTGGTCTCCTCCCTCTGGTCTCCTCCTCTGGTCTCCTCCCTCTGTTCTCATCTCTCTGGTCTCCTCCCTCTGGTCTCATCTCTCTGGTCTCCTCTCTCTGGTCTCCTCCCTCTGGTCTCATCTCTCTGGTCTCCTCCCTCTGGTCTCATCTCTCTGGTCTCATCTCTCTGGTCTCCTCCCTCTGGTCTCCTCCCTCTGGTCTCCTCCCTCTGGTCTCATCTCTCTGGTCTCTTCCCTCTGGTCTCCTCCCTCTGGTCTCCTCTCTCTGGTCTCCTCCCTCTGGTCTCCTCTCTCTGGTCTCATCTCTCTGGTCTCCTCCCTCTGGTCTCATCTCTCTGGTCTCCTCCCTCTGGTCTCCTCCCTCTGGTCTCCTCCCTCTGGTCTCATCTCTCTGGTCTCCTCCCTCTGGTCTCATCTCTCTGGTCTCCTCCCTCTGGTCTCTTCCCTCTGGTCTCCTCCCTCTGGTCTCCTCCCTCTGGTCTCCTCCCTCTGGTCTCTCTCTCTGGTCTCCTCCCTCTGGTCTCGTCTCTCTGGTCTCCTCCCTCTGGTCTCATCTCTCTGGTCTCCTCCCTCTGGTCTCATCTCTCTGGTCTCCTCCTCTGGTCTCATCTCTCTGGTCTCCTCCCTCTGGTCTCTTCCCTCTGGTCTCCTCTCTCTGGTCTCCTCCTCTGGTCTCATCTCTCTGGTCTCCTCCCTCTGGTCTCCTCCCTCTGGTCTCATCTCTCTGGTCTCCTCTCTCTGGTCTCATCTCTCTGGTCTCCTCCCTCTGGTCTCATCTCTCTGGTCTCCTCTCTCTGGTCTCATCTCTCTGGTCTCCTCCCTCTGGTCTCCTCTCTCTGGTCTCATCTCTCTGGTCTCCTCCCTCTGGTCTCCTCCCTCTGGTCTCCTCCCTCTGGTCTCATCTCTCTGGTCTCCTCCCTCTGGTCTCCTCCCTCTGGTTTCCTCCCTCTGGTCTCATCTCTCTGGTCTCCTCCCTCTGGTCTCATCTCTCTGGTCTCCTCCCTCTGGTCTCTTCCCTCTGGTTTCCTCCCTCTGGTCTCATCTCTCTGGTCTCCTCCCTCTGGTCTCATCTCTCTGGTCTCCTCCCTCTGGTCTCCTCTCTCTGGTCTCCTCCCTCTGGTCTCATCTCTCTGGTCTCCTCCCTCTGGTCTCACCTCTCTGGTCTCATCTCTCTGGTCTCCTCCCTCTGGTCTCCTCTCTCTGGTCTCCTCTCTCTGGTCTCATCTCTCTGGTCTCCTCCCTCTGGTCTCCTCCCTCTGGTCTCATCTCTCTGGTCTCATCTCTCTGGTCTCCTCCCTCTGGTCTCATCTCTCTGGTCTCCTCCCTCTGGTCTCATCTCTCTGGTCTCCTCCCTCTGGTCTCGTCCCTCTGGTCTCTTCCCTCTGGTTTCCTCCTCTGGTCTCCCTCTGGTCTCCTCCCTCTGGTCTCCTCTCTCTGGTCTCATCTCTCTGGTCTCCTCCTCTGGTCTCATCTCTCTGGTCTCCTCCCTCTGGTCTCTTCCCTCTGGTCTCTTCCCTCTGGTCTCCTCTCTCTGGTCTCCTCCTTCTGGTCTCATCTCTCTGGTCTCCTCCCTCTGGTCTCCTCCCTCTGGTTTCCTCCCTCTGGTCTCATCTCTCTGGTCTCATCTCTCTGGTCTCCTCCCTCTGGTCTCCTCCTTCTGGTCTCATCTCTCTGGTCTCCTCCTTCTGGTCTCATCTCTCTGGTCTCCTCCCTCTGGTCTCCTCCCTCTGGTCTCATCTCTCTGGTCTCATCTCTGGTCTCATCTCTCTGGTCTCCTCCCTCTGGTCTCCTCCTTCTGGTCTCATCTCTCTGGTCTCCTCCTTCTGGTCTCATCTCTCTGGTCTCCTCCCTCTGGTCTCCTCCCTCTGGTCTCATCTCTCTGGTCTCATCTCTCTGGTCTCCTCCCTCTGGTCTCCTCCCTCTGGTCTCCTCCCTCTGGTCTCTTCCCTCTGGTCTCTTCTCTCTGGTCTACTCCCTCTGGTCTCCTCCCTCTGGTCTCCTCCCTCTGGTCTCATCTCTCTGGTCTCTTCCCTCTGGTCTCTTCCCTCTGGTCTCCTCCCTCTGGTCTCCTCCCTCTGGTCTCCTCCCTCTGGTCTCCTCTCTCTGGTCTCATCTCTCTGGTCTCCTCCCTCTGGTCTCATCTCTCTGGTCTCATCTCTCTGGTCTCCTCCCTCTGGTCTCATCTCTCTGGTCTCCTCCCTCTGGTCTCCTCCCTCTGGTCTCCTCCCTCTGGTCTCCTCTCTCTGGTCTCATCTCTGGTCTCCTCCCTCTGGTCTCCTCCCTCTGGTCTCCTCCCTCTGGTCTCCTCTCTCTGGTCTCATCTCTGGTCTCATCTCTCTGGTCTCCTCCCTCTGGTCTCATCTCTGTGGTCTCCTCCCTCTGGTCTCCTCCCTCTGGTCTCCTCCCTCTGGTCTCATCTCTCTGGTCTCCTCCCTCTGGTCTCCTCCCTCTGGTCTCCTCCCTCTGGTCTCATCTCTCTGGTCTCATCTCTCTGGTCTCCTCCCTCTGGTCTCATCTCTCTGGTCTCATCTCTCTGGTCTCCTCCCTCTGGTCTCATCTCTCTGGTCTCCTCCCTCTGGTCTCCTCCCTCTGGTCTCCTCCCTCTGGTCTCCTCTCTCTGGTCTCATCTCTGGTCTCATCTCTCTGGTCTCCTCCCTCTGGTCTCCTCCCTCTGGTCTCCTCCCTCTGGTCTCCTCTCTCTGGTCTCATCTCTGGTCTCATCTCTCTGGTCTCCTCCCTCTGGTCTCATCTCTGTGGTCTCCTCCCTCTGGTCTCCTCCCTCTGGTCTCCTCCCTCTGGTCTCCTCCCTCTGGTCTCATCTCTCTGGTCTCATCTCTCTGGTCTCCTCCCTCTGGTCTCATCTCTCTGGTCTCCTCCCTCTGGTCTCATCTCTCTGGTCTCCTTCCTCTGGTCTCTTCCCTCTCTCTGGTCTCCTCCTCTGGTCTCTCCTCTGGTCTCTTCTCTCTGGTCTCCTCCCTCTGGTCTCCTCCCTCTGGTCTCTTCCTCTGGTCTCCTCCCTCTGGTCTCCTCTCTCTGGTCTCTTCCCTCTGGTCTCCTCCCTCTGGTCTCCTCTCTCTGGTCTCTTCCCTCTGGTCTCCTCCCTCTGGTCTCATCTCTCTGGTCTCCTCCCTCTGGTCTCATCTCTCTGGTCTCCTCCCTCTGGTCTCCTCCCTCTGGTCTCCTCTCTGGTCTCCTCTCTCTGGTCTCATCTCTGGTCTCCTCCCTCTGGTCTCCTCCCTCTGGTCTCCTCCCTCTGGTCTCCTCTCTCTGGTCTCATCTCTGGTCTCATCTCTCTGGTCTCCTCCCTCTGGTCTCATCTCTGTGGTCTCCTCCCTCTGGTCTCCTCCCTCTGGTCTACTCCCTCTGGTCTCCTCCCTCTGGTCTCTTCCCTCTGGTCTCCTCCCTCTGGTCTCCTCCCTCTGGTCTCCTCCCTCTGGTCTCCTCCCTCTGGTCTCCTCCTCTGGTCTCATCTCTCTGGTCTCCTCCCTCTGGTCTCATCTCTCTGGTCTCATCTCTCTGGTCTCCTCCCTCTGGTCTCATCTCTCTGGTCTCATCTCTCTGGTCTCCTCCCTCTGGTCTCCTCCCTCTGGTCTCCTCCCTCTGGTCTCCTCCCTCTGGTCTCCTCTCTCTGGTCTCATCTCTGGTCTCATCTCTCTGGTCTCCTCCCTCTGGTCTCCTCCCTCTGGTCTCCTCCCTCTGGTCTCCTCTCTCTGGTCTCATCTCTGGTCTCATCTCTCTGGTCTCCTCCCTCTGGTCTCATCTCTGTGGTCTCCTCCCTCTGGTCTCCTCCCTCTGGTCTCCTCCCTCTGGTCTCCTCCCTCTGGTCTCATCTCTCTGGTCTCATCTCTCTGGTCTCTTCCCTCTGGTCTCCTCCCTCTGGTCTCCTCTCTCTGGTCTCTTCCCTCTGGTCTCCTCCCTCTGGTCTCATCTCTCTGGTCTCCTCCCTCTGGTCTCATCTCTCTGGTCTCCTCCCTCTGGTCTCCTCCCTCTGGTCTCCTCCCTCTGGTCTCCTCTCTCTGGTCTCCTCTCTCTGGTCTCATCTCTCTGGTCTCCTCCCTCTGGTCTCATCTCTGTGGTCTCCTCCCTCTGGTCTCCTCCCTCTGGTCTCCTCCCTCTGGTCTCATCTCTCTGGTCTCCTCCCTCTGGTCTCCTCGACTCTTCTCGTCGTGTCACATAACTAAAACATCTCGACCTTATCTCACTGACTCTCTCATTGCTTATACATAGACTCTCTCTCTCTCTCTCTCTCTCTCTCTCTCTCTCCCCCATTGGTGATAACAGGTGACTGCCTCCCGCCCAGCAACACGAAGTCTCAATAACAATGCCTCTTCCTCCCACTCACCCCTCTCACTCATCCTCCCACTCCACCCTCTCACTCACCCTCCCACTCCACCCTCCCATTCCACCCTCTCACTCACCCTCCCACTCACCCTCCCACTCACCCACCCACTCCACCCTCCCACTCATCCTCCCACTCCACCCTCTCACTCATCCTCCCACTCCACCCTCCCACTCACCCTCCCACTCATCCTCCCACTCCACCCTCTCACTCACCCTCCCACTCACCCTCCCACTCACCCCTCTCACTCATCCTCCCACTCCACCCTCTCACTCACCCTCCCACTCCATCCTCCCACTCACCCTCCCACTCACCCTCCCACTCACCCTCCCACTCATCCTCCCACTCCACCCTCTCACTCACCCTCCCACTCACCCTCCCACTCACCCCTCTCACTCACCCTCCCACTCCACCCTCTCACTCATCCTCCCACTCCACCCTCTCACTCATCCTCCCACTCACCCTCTCACTCACCCTTCCACTCACCCTCCCACTCACCCCTCTCACTCACCCTCCCACTCACCCCTCTCACTCACCCTCCCACTCACCCTCCCACTCACCCTCCCACTCACCCTCCCACTCCACCCTCTCACTCACCCTCCCACTCACCCTCTCACTCACCCTCCCACTCCACCCTCACACTCACCCTCCCGCTCACCCTCCCACTCCACCCTCCCACTCCACCCTCCCACTCCACCCTCTCACTCACCCTCCCACTCACCCTCCCACTCCACCCTCCCACTCCACCCTCCCACTCCACCCTCTCACTCACCCTCCCACTCACCCTCCCACTCACCCTCACACTCACCCTCCCACTCCACCCTCCCACTCCACCCTCTCACTCACCCTCCCACTCACCCTCCCACTCCACCCTCCCACTCCACCCTCTCACTCACCCTCCCACTCACCCTCCCACTCACCCTCCCACTCCACCCTCACACTCACCCTCCCGCTCACCCTCCCACTCCACCCTCTCACTCATCCTCCCACTCCACCCTCTCACTCACCCTCCCACTCATCCTCCCACTCCACCCTCCCACTCCACCCTCTCACTCACCCTCTCACTCACCCTCCCACTCCACCCTCTCACTCACCCTCCCACTCCACCCTCTCACTCACCCTCCCACTCCACCCTCCCACTCCACCCTCTCACTCACCCTCCCACTCCACCCTCCCACTCCACCCTCTCACCCATCCTCCCACTCCACCCTCTCACTCATCCTCCCACTCCACCCTCTCACTCACCCTCCCACTCCACCCTCCCACTCATCCTCCCACTCACCCTCCCACTCACCCTCCCACTCATCCTCCCACTCACCCTCTCACTCACCCTCCCACTCCACCCTCTCACTCACCCTCCCACTCACCCTCCCACTCCACCCTTAACAACTAAGTTACGTCCCTTTGTTACTCTAGTGTATTAACTATACCTGTAGTTTAATTGACTATAGTATTGACAGGGTATTTGTTCACCTGTGTTGCCTTAATAGGTGATTTGTAAACTACCCAAGAGTGTGTGTGTAAATAACTGCCTCATTCACTGTAGGTTCTGTGGTTGTTGTTGTTGTTTTTTAACTTGCTAAAGGAACTAATCGTAACTATTTATAACTACTCGTAACTACTCTCAAATCCTCATTAGGTATTTATAATTACTCACAACTACTCAAAACAATAACTCATAATAACCCACAAGTTCATTTCCTTTAGCTCATAACCTGTTTTGAGTTTTCATTACTAGTAACTCACACTCACAGACTCATAATTTGTGAGTATTTTCTCTGTGGTCATAATTTGTTCACCTCTCTAACTCAATCCTGTTGTGATTGTTAAGTGAGAGAGAGAGAGAGAGAGAGAGAGAGAGAGAGAGAGAGAGAGAGAGAGAGAGAGAGAGAGTCTTAGGTAATGGAGAAATATTTCCCTCGGTAAAATATTTCCATAATTAAGATATAATTTCCTTGATGGCGATAAATTCACCAACTTATAATTTCTTCTCATAGATAATTACTAGAAATACTTATGATAGATAATAGATTTCCTTGAGAGAATATATTTTTTTTCCCGCTAGAGTTGACCCATTGGAAAGGTTGGTGGTGGAGTTAAGAAAGGGAAGGTGGGAGATAGGGTGAGAAGAGGAGGAGGATGAGGAGGATGAGAAGGGGAGTGGTGGGGTGAGAGGAGGAGGGAAATGGAGTGGGAGGAGGAAGAGGAAGATAAGGCGGGTGGAGGAGGGAATTGGGGGGTGGGGGCCATATTGTTTTTGCCCGACAATTCTGTATTTCTACTTCTTCTTCTTCTTCTGCTTCTTCTTCTTCTTCTTTTTCTTCTTCTTCTTCTTTTTCTTCTTCTTCTTCTTTTTCTTCTTCTTCTTCTTCTTCTTTTTCTTCTTCTTCTTTTTCTTCTTCTTCTTCTTCTGCTTCTTCTTCTTCTTCTTCTTCTTCTTCTTCTTCTTCTGCTTCTTCTTCTTCTTCTTTTTCTTCTTCTTCTTCTTCTGCTTCTTCTTCTTCTTCTTCTTCTTCTTCTTATTCTGCTTCTTCTTCTTCTTCTTCTTCTTCTTCTTCTTCTTCTTCTTCTTCTTATTATTATTATTATTATTATTATTATTATTATTATTATTATTATTATTATTATTA
>CAUDMG010004073.1:590000-592500 GCA_958450375.1 Homarus gammarus | reverse complement strand
GGGAGGGGGAGAAAAGAGGAGGATGAAATGGAAAGGAAAACGGGGAGGACAATGAAAAAGGGATTATGTGGAGGAAAACTCTACGGATGTCTCTTGCCATGGTTCACTATCTCTCTCTCTCTCTCTCTCTCTCTCTCTCTCTCTCTCTCTCTCTCTCTCTCTCTCTCATATCTTTGTATTCTCACCTTTAAACGAGTCACTGGAGGAAGCTAACACGGCCATCAAAGAGAGGCCACATCCCAGACTCCCCGCCACACCCCAGACTCCCCGCCACACCCCGGACTCCCCGCCACACCCCACACTCCCCGCCACACCCCGGAGTCATCGCCACACCCCAGACTCCCCGCCACACCCCAGACTCCCCGCCACACCCCGGAGTCATCGCCACACCCCAGACTCCCCGCCACACCCCGGAGTCATCGCCACACCCCAGACTCCCCGCCACACCCCAGACTCCCTGCCACACCCCAGACTCTTCGCTACACCCCAGACTCCTCGCCACACCCCAGACTCCCTGCCACACCCCAGACTCTTCGCTACACCCCAGACTCCCCGCCACACCCCAAACTCCCTGCCACACCCCAGACTCTTCGCTACACCCCAGACTCCTCGCCACACCCCAGACTCCCTGCCACACCCCAGACTCTTCGCTACACCCCAGACTCCCCGCCACACCCCAGACTCCCTGCCACACCCCAGACTCCCTGCCACACCCCAGACTCTTCGCTACACCCCAGACTCCCCGCCACACCCCAGACTCCCTGCTACACCCCAGACTCTTCGCTACACCCCAGACTCCCCGCCACACCCCAGACTCCCTGCCACACCCCAGACTCTTCGCTACACCCCAGACTCCCCGCCACACCCCAGACTCCCTGCCACACCCCAGACTCCCCGCCACACCCCAGACTCCCCGCCACACCCCAGACTCCCCGCCACACCCCAGACTCCCTGCCACACCCCAGACTCCCTGCCACACCCCAGACTCCCCGCCACACCCCAGACTCCCCGCCACACCCCAGACTCCCCGCCACACCCCGGAGTTATCGCCACACCCCAGACTCCCCGCCACACCCCAGACTCCTCGCTACACCCCAGACTCTTCGCTACACCCCAGACTCCCCGCCACACCCCGGAACCTTCGCCATTTCACCTCAGTAATGTACACTTTTTGTCCTTCTATTTACGAAACTCGTGAACTTAAAAAAATAAAATAAAAATAAATACAAACACAAGTAAAAATATATAAGTATATTTATGCTATCAATAATTAATGTGTCCCGGAACAATACACTGTCGCGGCCACATGTTTTAACACAATGGGTGAGTGAAATAAATTATATAGTGAAATGAAGATTACTCAGCGGCGGGGTGAACTGTGAGTAACAATAGGTGGCAGGGGCAGGTGCACCTCATACCACTGTCTTGTGTTAACGTAATTTCCACATCGCTACTTTCGAATGTATTTTCAAATTGATTAAACTTTTGTTTTGTGCAGACATTCTAATGTATATACCAAGGCTAGCGTCAAATTCCCTTTGTCAACAACCAATAGACGAACACATATGGTAATTTTGGAACGGTCGAATATAAATACGCACTTGCATTTTTTTTTTTTAATTTGGCCAATACAAATACGAGTTCCCGAACTGGCTGTGTTGTGACTTCTATCAATTAATTATTTCTTCCCTCTTTGAGTGTATTCAAGTTAAAAGTAAACAGAAGTGAACACTATTAAACACTTATGTGGCGCCCGTAGTCACAGTCAACATCACCCAACACCAGTGACCGAGCCGCTTATTGCCAGGTCAGACGGACGCGGCCACCTTCCCACCCTGACGATATCTGACATGAATTTGAGCAATTACAATAATTACACCGATCAAATACATATAATATTCAAATACACATTCTTCGAGATTCTCAAATACAATCAACAGATACGGAAAATGATGATGGTATAAATGATAGAAAAACAATAACCCGTATATATGAGGTTCTTTCAGGTCTTGGGAGCTTTTGTTTATACAGTACGAGGATTGAAGTTTCCAAGCAACACGTCCCATAACCAGCGTCAGTGTACTCGTAGATAACACCATCGTATACTATAATGCCACTGTCCTATGTCCCGGGTCTTGCGTTCTTTCCTTACCTCTTAACCACCACCGAGTGAACTGACTGAGGGTTGATAAACAGCGATACATAGTTCAAGAACCACAATCTGTACTTCTTATTATTGTTGATGACTAGTGTGATGACTAGCTTAGTATACGCGCTTAAAGACCTTAGTTATTAAGGGTTACTGATAGCGTTATAATATCGACATCATTAAAACGAAATAGATTCATAATTATACATGGAATCAGATGAATAGATAAGATTAGAGGAATGTTAGTCTATATTATATATTTGTGGATAGAAGAGATAAATAAATGAATGTAAGTTGATTGACGTGAAGGCACTACAAACAGGTGGGGGGGGGGAGGGAGAGGCCTATGTA